>BLAZ01000183.1:2771550-2776550 GCA_014633955.1 Acropora tenuis | reverse complement strand
TTCGTTTGGTTTTGAAACGAAGTGGAGGAATAATGCACTGCCAAATACCGCACGTAACATTGAAGTTGAGGAACCTTTGCAGAAGGAATTCGAAGATTTACGATGTGCAAGTCAAAGGCTTCTTGCTGAACATGACACTTTCAGCTCAAGTGTCGAAGATGGGAGAGGACTCAAAAGAAAATGCCACAAGAGTCCCAGTTGTGAATCTAAGACCGATGCACATCTGTTGACCATGGAGGATGTATATACTCAAGACAAATACCTTTCTTCATCTGGTAAAAGCAGAAGCCAAACAACCACAACACAGAGGAAACAGATTAAATTATTTTCAGATCCTGATCGTTCCTCAAAACCTTCAGACCCAGATAAAGAACTTGGGGGTTCCATAATGAATTCAGTTCCCAAAGTTTGTGATGAATTAACCCTACTCAAAGACTGTTCGACAGAAAACGCAATCGTTAATATAGTGTTTATCGTCATGCAAGTCAATCATACTCGGGATGTAAAGATCAAATCTGGAGCTAATGCGGGGAGTTTTGTAGCAGTCTCATCTATTCAAGTTGCTGATGAATCGAAGTCTTGCTTCAAAGTAACACTTTGGAGAGAGGCTTCCAGATGGGTAGAGAAAGTAAGCCCAGGAGATTTTGCTGTTGCAACTGGAGTCAAGGTTGGAAAGTGGCGTGATGAGTTCGTTGGCCAAACAACATTCAAGTCGAGTTTCTACAATCTACATCAACCAAAATCTGTTTTGTCCCATGCGTGTTTAAAGTTAGTCTCCCAAGAAAGAGTCAACAATCTTACTGGCTGGGCGAGATCAGAGCACCCTTACCTCTTTGCTGTTTCACGTGTCAAGAAGACTGTGGAATTGACTGAAATATCGCAGCTACGCGATAACACTTTGGTGAACTTCAGAGGAAAAGTGATAAGTGTGCGCAGGAATTCTACAGCAACTACTTACCGTTTTGGTGATCAGCAGCTGGCGAAGATAACAGTTGGTAAGCGCTCAGCAATATTAGAAACTGAGTTTTCTCGATGGCAGGTACAGTAACTGAAAACAGAAAAAAAATAATAAGGGCCCTTAGTTGAAGTGAGGGCGGAGGATAAAGTAAATTTTAATTCTTCCCTGCATGGTTTCCTGCCAATGCCTAGTAACACCCCATAGCCTTTCAAACGAATCAGTTAGTCCCTAACAGTCACTTCAACATCATGGTTTTATAAGCCATCTCGTATTTTTTTCCTGAAATGGCAAAAGATTACGAAACAAGTTTTCCTCATCGTGCAGAGCGCGTAGTTGCTAAGACGCGAAAACTGAAACGGAAAACGGACAAAGACTGGAAATGAGATTGGGCGGGAATGGCCGTTGGTAATGGGGGGTTCTGAGTCGTACGTGGTTTTACACCTTCAAATAATTGTTTTCCATCCAGTTTTAGCTGAGCGACCAGGCGACATGATCAAGCTTTCTCTGTGGGGAAGACAATCTCAGTGGATGAACCAACTGCAAGAAGGTCTGGGAAGTGTTTGGGAGTTCCAGTACCTCGCTGTGAAATACAACGCGGATGCCGGGTGTGTCTCTCTGCACACGACACCTAGGTCAACGAAGACAAAGCTTATCACGGATGAAGACAGAAAGGCGAAATTAATTGGGGCTCAATCTCATGAAAGTACCAGTGACAGGAGAAAATTCTCGAGTGTACGCGATTTGCTGCAGTCGAAGTACACAGGTTTAGCCGAAATTAAAGCTGATATCGCATCGTTGCAATTTCACTGTGGACAAGACGAAATCATTGTTATCGACCAAACTACACGCTCGTACAATCAACTCAAAGACAAGATTGGCAAATTAGTTTACATTGGCTGCGGATCTTGCTCGCGGGCTCTTGACCAAGATCACAACGGTGTTTACGGTCAGTGTGTCCACTGCGTGACGGCCAATCCCGATTATCAATACACCGTTGACTATTATTACAAACCGGTGAGATTACTTGTGCGAGACGCATGCGCGGCCTTAAAAATAGAAGCGTTCAGTCGCGTCGTTTCCTGCCTTTTTAAGGACTACCCTGCCAAATCATCGATGCGAAAACAAGTTGATGCTTCATCGCATGATGATAGTTTTGTAGAGAGTTTTATTGCGTTTTTGAACTCGCTCGTTAACGGAGTGAAGCACAAAATGCTAATTGCGTGTAATGTTGACGTCGACGAAAATAGCTTCGTTAAGAACAGAAGTTTCACTCTCCTGGAAATTGAGGTATAAACGTCTGATTTGATACACTTTTCTATTGTTTGAACAGCAACTCCTTTCTGTTGTGACGTCAAGAACAATGGACATTTTTACCAATAAGACGGGCATATTGAATTTTGTTGTTCTGAACAAGGTTTCTGAACAAGGTATTAAGGGATGCGCAGGGACATGTGCATGTTGTGGGAGAAAATTTGGTCTTGGTTCCAAATTTTCGAACCAGATTACTTTTTTATATTTCCTTTGTCTCAGATTAATGATAATCTTATACTAAGAATATAAAAATCAAACTGGTTTTAAAACCAAACCCAAAATTATACTCACATGTCTGCGTCTTCCCCTCCCCCCCCCCGGGCATCCCATAATATCTTGCTTAGAACAACAGAATTCAAGATGGTCGCCATATCAGTAAGAAGTTCTATTATTAAAGAGATATTTCCACTGACACGACCATTCAAAGTTAAATAGTGTATTAAGGAGTGTGCAGTCAGCCAGCTGAGGAATACACGCAGTGGAATAATAGTAATACATTACATTAAATGTTAGAATACAACTGTAGGAAAACTTTTATAATGCACCTCTAGATACGAAAAAACACCGAAAAACCACTCCTTATTTGTGGCCAAAAAAGGTGGAAACGTATTCCCCATCTAAAGCAGTGGCACGAAACAACGGGGAAGAGGTACCCCGAGATCTTCCCTACCACGATAAAACGAGAAAGAAAACCGAAGTCACCAGCAAGACTGACCGATGTAGAATGGCAAAAATCGCCCATGAAAAGCTAAAATGGCCTCCGAGATCACATGACAGAACCCGAACCTCTCTCTCGTGCCATCAGAACGTTAATTTCGGTCTAATTCACTCCCAGGTAATTCAATCGTCAGAAATTACATTTTCTATGACAAAACTCACCATGTTTGAAACTTCTTTCTCGAATGAAGTACTTTGTTGTTTGTTTGAAAAGAAGGTAAAACGTGTAAGTTCCATTCCATCGCTCAATCGAATGAATTTTTTGGACGATCATGAGTGGTATTTATCCTAAGTACCACAACAAATGCGATATTATTTTGTTTAATATAAGCCGAGAAATTTCGGAGATTTCATCGGTTCATATTGTCGCTATTTCCGCGTAATAGTGGTACAAAAAAAATTGGATGGTATAACAAGGTTACCATTCATGCGCAACAACACTGAACACAATTATGTTTTTGCTTTTGTTTAAAAAAAAAATGGCAGCAAGATTCTAGGAATTTTCCGGGGATCAAATTAAAAAGCTCGCTGAAAAAACAGTAAGCAAAAATGCAGTCAAAACTACCACGACGTGGTGAATGTTTGGAAGTTGTGGGCAGAAAGCAAGGGTCTAAACGATGAAATTGTCGAGCACGAAGCTAAAAAAGTCGCGATTTTTTGCCGAAATTCGAGAAATTCGAATAACGAGATGACTTGAAACTACTTTCACTGAACTATTTCATGTTGTTTGTCTTCAATGGTTTGAACTGTTTTTCACAAAGAAACTATCACTTTTGTTTTAGCTTACTGCCTCATAGGTGTAAGCTACTAGGCTGTCCTTCTGACTGAGTGAGTGAGTGTGACAATAGAATCCGAGCCCACCACGAACTCTACCGATTTCGATCCGATATTCCCCGATCCTTGAGACGTACCCGAAGACCAAGATTTTCTTCAGAGTATGTTACAGAAATGTTGTTACGTTACATCTCCAGTCCCAGCGTAGTTAAATACGGTATTCTAAATAATAACAGGCGCAGTAAGCTGTTATAGACTGCCTGCCTATTTTTTTCATTGACGTAAAAAGATTTTTACGAATGCCTATGTTTGTTTTTTCAACCGTAAGGAAATGAAGGTCTCTTCTGCGCTACGGAACATTTCTCGGCTTCTGTTATAAACAAATAATAGAATGACCTGAACGTGGTATTTGGCAATAATGCTGGCTCGTAAAATTTTGAAATTATCCAAATACCACACGCCGCTTCGCGGCTCGTGGTATTTTGGCCAATTTTGAAATATCGTTCGCGCTATTATTGCCAAACAGCACAAGTCATGCTATTACCTATACTTATAATATGGTTCAATAAAATTCTATTGGGGCCTTTACCTCACCTTTGATTAAAACGGCAAAAGGGTCTTAATGATGCCACTTAACATACATTGCAGTTGAAATCACCACTTAACTGAAGAAAAAAAAAACCTTAGTATCAAAGTATCTTATCAAATCCGAAAAGGTTTCCCAAAAAGTACTCTAATTTTAAAATAAGCATCTTGCACGCTTGAAATACAGCCCCATTTAACTCAATCAAATTACAAGATTTTTTCACTTGACTATATAACACACGAACTCCTCACCTGTTTCACCCGGTCACCTTGTACCTTCACGTATTTTATCCTTTTCAGTATGTCACTTAATTAAAGTTCTCAGGATCAGAGAGGTCTCGTGTCGGTGTCGTAACGAAATGGTGACACGTCTCACTGACGTACCAGTGATTTAACCACTCATCATATCCCTTGTTAAACCCTGAAGGATTCATCTGGAGAATACTAGTATTAATGAGTGGCTAAATAGTAATGATGTTCGTCTTCATTGTGGTAATCATCGCCGTTTTTTTTTTTCTTTTCACGCCTAGTTGGACTATCCAAAAGATATAAGTTGATGTCTGAAAGAAATGATAGGAAAATTTTCATAAATCTTCGTTTTGTTTTGTGTTTTAGTAAGAAAGCCATTGCGCATGCGCAGTACTATTCTACGGTC
>BLAZ01000183.1:2766171-2770572 GCA_014633955.1 Acropora tenuis | reverse complement strand
TTTATTCCCCGGAGCCTCGTGCTGAGGTCTATTGTTTACAGCTGAATTTTAAAATATCGAAATTGGCCTATTATCCGAAGACTAAATTGCTGCCCTGTTAACATATTAATTAACAGCATTAAAAGGCACACTACATTACGATCATGCCAATATCACTACAATAACTGTTAAATTAACAATTTGTACACATTTTGCGTTTTGGGGAAGAGTTGCGTGATAAACAATAATCATCATTGCAGCACATAAAATTGTACAGTATTTATTCTTTATAAATTTTCAATCTCAACCGTTTACAATACTGCTTCATTTCAGCCACCTCTCAAATCGAGTCCAGGAGAAAGAAAAACTGAAATAGGCTTTTTGAAAACCTGTTTCTTCAATATTAACCTAAGACCAACCAGAAGTTTTTCTTCTTTCCGTTTATTTCTATTTTTTGCACATTCTGAAAATTTTAACCCTCAGGTTGTCCATAAAGAGAAAAAGAGTCAGTTTTAAAACTACATTTAAAGTCTACCTGGGTAAGGATTTCGCTTTTTTTTAAGTAGCCACTGACAAACCAATCTCTTACTGTACACAGCCTTTAAGAACATTTTGAAAGTACTTTTTAAACTACATGAAAGTAGAAGACCAGAACATGGTTCATGTTTGAAGTAACCTGCTTGTAAATATAAACACTGGGCTGGAAACTAATGGAAAATGTGTTGGGAGCACGTTTGAAAGTATCACATAACCATAGCGTTCTCCATCAGTGATTCGGCACTTGTCTTTAATCGATCCTTAAATTCTCCTGCCAATGTCCTCGCTGCTACTGTAAGAATCTGCCTTTTTGAAGAACCTTTAGTCAGAAGAAAACAACACTGATTAGCGAATCTCTCTTTATTGCTGAGTAAAACATAAATCCCAGGGAAAATAACAAGTGTTAAAATATCTACAAGTTATGAAATGGCCACTTATGTCACTCTCCTCATGTTGTTGTAGTTCCATTACGATTTTGTACTAACTGAAAGTTTCTTGTTTGCAAGATGAATACCACTATGCCTATCGACTAGGTAAGTTACTATCAAAATGTAACGCTGTCTGCAGTTATACAGCTTATCCCCTGGAAACTGGAATTCTTCCAAGCAGTTTTATATTGGGTGGTGGGAAGGGGTATATTGAGCTGAACAAGGCATAAAAAGTTGATAACGTCTATATGACATTAAAAATTTTTACTTCATTTATGTGTAATAAACGGATTGAAACCTGAAACTTTCTCAAACAAATTTGTGTTTTCTCATGCTCAAAACATACCAATGTCAGCTTAAGATAGGACTTCTTTTGAAAAAAAAAAAAAAGCTAGCAGTTTTCAAGATTTTCAATTCACAAACTGTTTATCACAAACATGTAACTGACAAACAATGAAATAAAAATGTTCACTTTAAAGTGTAGGTGGCAGATTTTATTTTTGTTGTGGTCAGGGACAAAACTATATCCCATGGCTCCTTACTGGCAGAGTATAGAACCCAACTGCAACTAGGGTAAATTTCTGGCCTTTTATAGGCTAAAAGTCGGGGAGGGAAAATAAGTTTGGGAAACTTCTTTTGCATTCACCTAAAGAAGCCATTCAGAAAACAAGGAAAATAAGATACAATAATCTGTCATACACTTGTACTGAAACATGAAACATTTTTCCAAGATCTAAAAGGCCTGAGAATTTCATATCCTCTTATGTACCTGAAATTTTGGAATGCCAGTCACCATGACTTTGTCCTGATCCTAAAATGACTTCTCCAAGAGTTTGTGACAGGCCTGACCACCGCAAGTTGTAATTTGATGGTGTACCTTTCTCTGCTTTGCTGATGTAGACTTTAGGGATTTCAATCGATTGTGAAAATATTTCAAGTTCTAATTTGGTAGTTGGGTCATTGAGGGCTAGACATGTCAAGGCAAACCACCTATTGAGAATAATTAATCAAGCAGAAAACACATTTGACTTGAGATAAAAATAGTTTGATCTGGTTATGTCATTACAGCATAATAATTTGAAATTATTACAATCTACAAATTAGTTTTTTTCTTTTGAAATGCCAAGAGAAAGATCTTAATCTGAGAAACCAATAAAAATAATTTAAAATATGTATGACAATTCCATGAGAAAGAAAACTGCATGCTTTCAATAATTCATGTATTCCATGAATTTGTTTTTAAATAAAAACCTTAAGTGTGCACGACATTAGCAAAGAAAAAATATATGACGATTAGTTCAGACTATTAATTGTGAAAATTAATACTTTAGTAGTTAAAAAGGATAAACACTTTTCAAAATTATTAGATTTTTGTGGTACAAGTGATTGTCATTAATAATTATTGGGAAACTTGGAAAATAGTAGAAAGCAATTTTTTTGACTATCCAAAATACACACTGTGAATGCAATCACTTATTATTTCAAAATCTAAAAACTTAAGGAAACAGCAGTGTGAAAACTGAAGTAAGAAAGAAAAAAAAAAACACATTAAGTTTTACATAACCAAATCAGCTAAGCTGTAATTCATCGCACATGAATTAAAGCCACTATTTTATTTATTATTATTATTATTATTATTACCATTATCAATATCAATATCAATATCATTATCATCATCATCATCATCACCATTCATCATCACAATCATTATGCTTATTATCATATGTTTTTAAATTGGAGTAAGGCCTAACTACTGTGTTCAATATTCCCAATAATTATTCCATCAGAGGTCAACATAGTGCTGGAATTGGGCCCACACAATTATGGAGATACCCAAGGCCTGCTGGCCCTGTAGCTCAGTTGGTGAGGTAAATCTGAAGGTCGTGGGTTCAAATCCCACCCAGTGTTTTTCTCTGCCCTTGTGTGGGCCCAATTCCAGCCTTAGGGTTGATCTCTGATGGAATAATAAATTATTGGGAATACAACTTCACAGTACTTTCAGGCCAGACTCCAACTTAAAAACACTGCTTTCAAGATGCTACTGAAGGATAAAAAGCAACAATAATTATGATTATGTTTATGATAATTATGATGATTATTATTATTATTATGGCAAGCACTAGACAGTAACAACCTACTCACTTTCCAGGTAAAATCTCTGCTATCATTTCCTCAACACCAACGATCACCTGCTTCTCAAGAACCTTCTTTCCCCGGACAAGGTTTGCTACTCTGTGTTGTGCACCTTTAACTCCTGCTGAGAACCCCACAGGTAAGGAAGCAATGCTGGAAACAGAAGGATGTGCTTGTGCTACAACAAGCTCAAACACCTGCAGAAAACCATCCTTTATTGCCTCCATTACCTCTGAGTCTTCTGTTGTTATAACTAAGGATATAGATTGGTCTCTCCCATCTGTGAAAACAAAATAAAAAAGAGAGAGAGCAGCATTAAACATGGTGATGTGCTATATGATACTACCGAAATCACTGAACTGTTACCACCCTGAAAAAAAAACGATCGATTGCATTTGAATTTTGGGCTTGCTCACGTGACCATTTGGAGCGGCCAGATTAGTCACGTGACATTATGTTCTTTTCACTGGCAGAAGAACTTTGCTTCAAAATGAATGCTTAAGGAAGAACTTTCCACTGTGGGAAATCAATTGGAAAGGATGGGAACAGTTCAGTGATTTCAGTAGTATCCTTTCCAACTGATTTCCCACGGTGGAAAGTTCAAAATTCAAATGCAATCCATCGTTTTTTTCAGGGTGCTAACAGTTCAATGATTTCGGTAGTAACAATGGTTATAATAATTATTACGATAAGGAAGATGTGTCCATAACTGCACAATGTTGGATGTTACTGATTTCAATGAGCTTCATAAAGAGGACCCTCATTTTTTTCATTTTACTTCACCATAACTTCGGCCAAGAAATATAGATAATAAAGAACATTAAGTGTCATCAACTCTCCTTTTCGAAGATGCAAACACAGTTACCCCAACCTAACCTACTTCATTGTGAGGTGAATGAATGCACACAGTGGTAACTTGTGGCCACTTGTGTGTATGAACCTCTAAGAAGCCAAATGGCAATAATCACCTCAAAATAAAAATTGTACTTTGTTTTTAAATGGTATCTTTTAAGGGTAAGGTGCTCTATAATATGTTACTGTGTACAAAGTGTGCAAAAAATTGTGAATTCCTTACACATATAATCTTCCATTTCTGGATCAAGTGTAGTGATAACACTTTCAACTGATGTCTAACAATGAAGAGAGGAAAAAAAAAACAAAAGAAATAATTATGACAACCTGTAAACAAGTGAGAAATGAAAAACAAGGTCTATAAAATGGTTTTGTAAATTATTTATGACAGAGCTGTTAACAATGTCCAAGTATGCTGCACTAGCTAAAAACAGATGTTACATAAAATAAAGCTTACTTTACTTTCAGACAA
>BLAZ01000183.1:2738671-2751171 GCA_014633955.1 Acropora tenuis | reverse complement strand
CACTTGAGTTGCAAGACGTAAAAATAATCCCACCGCAAAAACCATCCAACGTTTTTGTCTCTGAATGAAAAAAAAAACGGATATTACAATTTTAACATATTTCTCTGAATTTTCTAAAGCGTCCATCAAAACATCGGGATTTTAATTATTCAGAACTCCTAAAACAACAATCGTACTTAAATTTTGCATCGATAAATAACACAAATTTTTCTACTTATTGCCTTGGTTACTGAGCAATTCATTGATAAGGTTGACAACATCCTGCACCTTTTAGATTCAAGCGGGGGAAAAATGTAGGCGAACAAACGGGAAGTAAAAAACATGTCATTTACTAGATTGGGCGTTGTCGTGAAATAAATCTGGATGTTTTTCACCCCTTCTTAAAGCTACACGATAAAAATGTTACTATTACAAATCCCCTCAGTTGTTGTTGTTATTGAAATACAGTTTCCCAGACACTGATTCCTGTCCGTTGCGTAGCATCCTTAGGTTGGCTCGGCCTTCATTAAGGGAATAATTTCTGTCTGCCGATTCCAATGACGCTTTATTCTTCAATAATCTATGTTGACGTTTGGCGTCTTATCCAATTGTGAATCCTCTTGAAATACAAGACCAACTTGCCACTAACTCATTTCAATGCTTGAAGGGCCTCAAACGCGGCGTTTAGTGAAAGATAAGAAATTCCCTCCGTAGGAGAAAACAAGGAAATAGGCCATGTTGTAGCATCCTTTCGGTGCAAGACGGAATATCTTACTTTCCACGTTTAAACAGTCTTTTTTTATTTGCAGCGAAGACAGCCGCCAAAGATGTTTTCAACAGTAATAAAGGCGAAGAAGGTGGACTACACTGCAAAATATTTACACTAATAACCTAATTTTAAAGCCAATTAGTTTGCGAGAAGGCACTTTTGGACTGGCACACTCAAACTAAAACTAAAACTAAAACGCGAAAATGATTTTGGTTCTTGAAGAAAGAGACACAAAGTGTTCCAGAGAAGAAGAACTAACAAACTCGAGATGTAAAATGGCAACATAGGGTAGTTTGATCAGTTTACACCGGTGGAGGTGGTGGTGAGAGGGGTGTAGTGTAGGAGAGGGGGGGGGGGGCGAGATGGCGAACCTGCGTATAGGATTTCGTAAGAAAGATATAACCTGCTTCTCTGCTATTTCCTGAATTGTTTTTTCCGATTAGGCAGCTTCGCGAAAGCCTCAAAATTTGTCTTGTCGTCCAAACTATGGGAACATTCCACACCGTCAAAAACATGCGATGTTTTGATCACATTTCCCAAAAAGACAGAGGACTACACTGTCATGTGGCTGTTGTCAAGACTACGGGCACGTGTACCAGATGTTGACGTTCACGTGCGACAAATGGCGCACTCGCCAGTTTACGGCTTCTATCTCAGTTCATCCTTTGAGGTGAGCCCACACTTACACGAAAAATCTCTTGAGGGTTTGAAATAGAAGTCCATAACCCAGAAGTCTTGGCCCGTAACGGAATGCGACCAATTCTTTCTTGGTATTATTTATTTTTTAAGGCGTTGTCTCTCGGGGTAAGTAAAAACAATGGCAATTTCACAAGCAAGTTACTTGGGTCGGAACCAATAAAAAGCAATGCGGTCATCAGACCCAATTTGATGAGCCATTATTTGGCAATATCTTCATTCTAAATTTCGATAATTCTGCAAACTGATAAGCCATGTCCAAATAAGAGATATGGACATTTCTGGGTTATGGCCTTTTAGTTTGAATTCATAGTGCTGTAAGGTGTATACTCCAACCATCCAGCGACAGTTGTGTAGTCTGTCACCAGATCGGTTAATGTCGTCTCCAACGCTCGGATTTCAGCTTTTGTCACATTTTTAACCTCTGATTCTGCAGTTCTACCCTTCTGACTGGTCCATTCAATCTCTGTTATCGGCTCGTATACCATATGACCTCATGTCGATTTGTAAAATGAAAAATGTTAATTAAAACTCGGCCTTAATTTCCAAGTCTCCAAGCGTCCGCAACTGAATGAAATTAAACAATTACTTCATTCGAATTTGTTTGATACAACATCGATTATAGACATCCTTGGGCTTCGCGCATCGTTGGCGGCTCGTAAACAATTTCGACCTAATTTCATATCCGAATCGCGCTCATGAATAATTGTTGAATATGTCATGGTCAGCCGACCTTTCATCGAAAGGGAAATCATCCGACTAAACGTCAATTAAGTTTTGTTGATTTGAAATGTTACAATATTTAGTATTGTAAGGTACATTTTGAGCATATCCATATTGAAATGGAAGACATAAAGCAATCACTTTTTCGCTAAGAGAATTCGAATCAACCGAGTAAGTCCATTTCGCTTAAATCTTCGTTTACAGGTGTTCTTACAACAAGCTGAAAATTTAGGATTGAAAAAGAAACTCAAAAGTGGTGGAATAACTGACTATAAATACGATGAAAGACTGAGCTTCGAGGGTAGTGATGACCCCACGACGTTTTTCACTTCGGGCGAAAGACAGAGTATGATTCTGGAAATGGTCAACGATTTGAGAGCGGTACAAGGCGATGAGCTTGGCAAGATCAAGTTTGTGGAAGGACAGCAGATTGGTAAGAACATCATGTCATGAACAAAACTGATAAGAATCTATTTGAGAGCTCACAATTCTTAAAGTTGTGTTGATCGTCTCAGCAAAATAAGGATCTCGGAAAACATTCTTCAACAAATTGGCGTTCTGGGATATAAAAATGTGCCACTCATCTTTGAGGACAACATTTGTTGGAGTCACAAATGCAAAACATGCAGCAAGTTCTAAATATATCGCACTGATGTAGAAATTTATATCCCCTATGCAAATACGCAAGGAAGAAATGTTAAGTCCTTTGGATCCAACTAATAACATGAGTTTAAAAGCTGCTTGCCCTCCGTCTACAAGTAAGACGTCTGAGGTCCAAGCTCAATTTTTATGCTACGTTTTGTTGCTGGTAGAGGAAACCATTTATATTATAGGGCTGCATTGTGCAGATCTCAAGCCGGACTTAATGTACTCTTACTAATTTAGTGCCAAAGCTGTTATCCGACGGTGTGGTAGAAAAAATGTTTCCTCTTCATAATCACGATGACCTTGCCAAGCTAAGAAAGACCTGGGTGTCAGCGTTCTTCAAGAAACAACCACTTGGTGAGTTTACCTATGGCTACGTAAGTACTGCAAAGGTCAAGAGGTTACATTGAGCATGTCCACAGAACTTGAAGAATTTAACACGACTACCTTTTTTATCGTAACTGGCTCACTCGTGTTGCCTCATGTGAAGAGGAAAATTTGGCAATGAAAGATAAAAACTTGTGGGGCGAGTTGTTCGGAGTAAGGTTGACACAGAGAGAGAGAGTGAGGAAGATGAGATTGGATTTTGATACTTGGAAACGAAATAGAGTTTCCCAAGAGTTCGCATCTGTAGATTGATGTTCATGATCCACCGTCACGGTTGTGGACAAAAGTTATGTCGACACTGACAACGGCAAAAGCCCATTTATTGACGGATGTCAAAAATGGGGCCATCATGGTATTATTTTTTGACACTGCATTGGGCTTTTCTCGTCATTCACAGATGACATTTGCCTGTATTTTGGCGTGAAAATCGCCATGTATTTTGCCTGGCTTGGTATGTACACCAAATGGTTGGTGGCGCCTGCAGTCCTGGGTATCGTTACCTTCATCCTTTCCACCAGAGGCGAGGCAACGAGGGACTGGTGCATATTATTCTTCAACATCTTCAATATAGTGTGGGCTACACTGTTCTTGGAGGCTTGGAAGCGAAAGAGCGCTGAGCTTGCGTACAAATGGGGCACAATGGACATGCCATCTGATGTCTTGAAAGAGCCGAGACCGCTGTTTAGGGTGAGTAACGATGAGGGAGTCCACTGGCATTGTCCTCTTTTTCTAGCTCTTCAGTCCAAATAGAATTTTTATTCATTCGAAATAGAATTGTTTGAGAAGGTAAGCAGTCAGAAGATTGAAACGGTGACATATTGGCAACTCTTCCAAGAGGTAGTTTCCCCTCAAAGCTGGTCTTCAGCCAAGTCAAGGAGAACTCATTAAAAGTTAACGTAGTGTGCCAAAGAAATACTCCAGTGTAATGTCTACAGTTTTGACGACTCAAATTCCCAAATACCATAATTTACCCACAGGGTGAATATAAACCAAGTGAAATTACTGGACGAATAGAGCCACAGTTTCCTTCCTGGAAAAGAAACATCTTCCGCTACTGCGTCTCCTTGCCAGTCATCTTGACATCATTGGGCGTCGTTTGTCTGTCCATGTTGCTATGCTTTGAGTTTCAAAGGTGGGTGGATGGCATGGAGAACCCACCGAAGCCTCTCAAGTTTGCTCCAAAAATCGCCCTGGCTGTTTGCATTGGCCTTTTGGATGACAATTATAAGAAGGTTGCCTATCACTTGAACGACAAAGGTAAGACCAAAATCGTAATGAAGAACATAATTGCATTCCCTTAGCATTCCTTTGCCCTTTGGCAGTCGGAGAGATTATCATGACTGCAAAGGTGAATTCGTCACCGTTCTTTGCATGGACAATTGATAATCTGATTTTCCCTTTTTTCCATGCACAGAAAACTATCGACTTCAAGAGACGTACGAAAATCATCTGATTATCAAATTGGTTTCGGTAAGATCTTGGTATTTACACCGCTCATGGGCTCGAGAGTAGTTAGATCGCCGGATATATAGTTGGCCTACGTATAGGAAGAGAAAAGATGCACTATCACAACACAGAGCATTTATCTAACCGCTATTAACCTACTTTTGCTTGATCATTTCATTGCAGTTCCAATTCTTTAACGCCTTTTTGGCGCTTTTTTACATCGCCTTCTACATACAGGATATGAACAGGCTGAAAAATGTAAGTGTGTACTCAATGAGAATTTAGCTAACTGCAGACAATTTTTTCGAAGTGTCTTTACCTTACTTTGCGATAATCTTAAGGTAAAAGTCAGGACCCCAAACTTGCGGTTTCTTGAGTTTTTCAGATTATTGATGATTGGGCACAGACCGTTTTAGTCGTGCAACGCAGTTATACGAGATAAATGGTCCAACAGAAGCAAATGGCGTTTGTCTCCGAAATTTGGTCGTGCCAATACCCGAATTGGACGCGGGATGGAAATGAATGCATTTTATTCTTTTTTTTACAGCAACTGGCTGCACTTCTCATCACAAAACAAGTGGTGGGGAACGTCAAGGAAGCTTTAATTCCTTTCGTCAAACAAAAAGTGAAGGAATGGAAACTGAAAAAAGAGGAAGCCAAAGCAAAGAAAGAAAAGGACGAGAAAGGAGGCAAAGACAAGGCAGCTGGGAACGAGAAATCAGATAAGCCAAAGGAACTGGATACACCTCTCATGAACCAGGCTGAGATTGAAAGCACCATGGCTGAGTACGAGGTAAGGTAAAGATTTGAGATGATTATAATATTCTGGAGGCAGAGCCAGTTGAAAACTTAGCTCCTACTTGTATGCAACAACGACTTCAACAACAATTTTTCAGGTATCCCATTACGTTTACATCTTTGTTCATAAGTTTAAGCCTTACAATAATAAAGAGGGCCTATTTTTCATTTTAAACACGATTTCCTCGTTCGCAGGATACCTTTGAGGATTACCTGGAAATGTTCATTCAATTTGGATACGTGGTTCTCTTTTCATCTGCTTTTCCCCTTGCTGCTTTGTGTGCTTTGCTGAATAACATCATTGAGATCAGAAGTGACGCATTCAAGCTGTGCACCAACTTACGAAGACCATTCGGTGAAAGAGTTGAAAATATTGGAACTTGGCAGGTACAACAACAATTTAGAAAATTCAAATAATAGTTTATTTGCAACTCATTTGAAAACTAGCACCATGTTCTATCATTTGCATAAGTAACCACGTGTGCTTGGGGAGCTTTGGAAGTGATCACGTGTCTTGAAAACGGTTACAGTACTTTTTGATTTCCAGGGAATGGAGCTCAATATGAGAAACAGAAAACTCAATTAAACTAACCACGCTACTGCTTTCTGAGCTCATGACATAAGCCTTGCACTTTTCTGAAGAGTATCATTCTTATGGAATCTTCATTAGTACATTTGACCGAGTAAAATTCCTGTCCCATTTTCCTTAGGATGCAATGGAGGTGATGGGCGTGGTCGCAGTAATGGTGAATCTCGCTCTGCTTGGTATGGGAGGCTCAGTTCAGCGCATGTTCCCAAACATGACAGTAACTGACAGAATAATTCTCATTGTTGTATTGGAGGTGAGACGGCACGATAATTACATTGACAAAGGTTCATAACAATGAAGAACGAAGAAGAACGAAAGACACTCAATTGAAGTCCTTGAGAAAATATGGAACTTTCATGAGTCAAAATACCCTTGAAATGGTGTCTTTCATAGCAAGACATCTTGAGGGTTTAAAGCGATTGGAATGAATAGAAAAAACGTTTGAGATACGTTGTGTAATGTTATAGTGGAATGGTAAATGGTGTAGTACCTGACATCACACAGGCCATTTCTTTCACGGTTCTTCTTCAGTGTCTGTTTCCCAATAGACCGTATTTATATATGGCAACCAAGAAATTATTCTTTCGCCTTTGTGCTAATCATCCTCACTAGCCTCAGTTTTAAAGCAAAAATTCTTTTGAATTTTGCTCATGCTAACGAGGCTGGTTAGGATGATTAACATAAAAACAAAAGAATAATTACTTAGCCGCCATTTATGAATACGGTTTATAGACTGTTGGGCTGATTGGTCGATCAATTAAATCCCTTGATCCTTGGCGTGTTCAATTTTAAAGATTTTGAAAAAGACCTTGTTGAAACACATTGTAAGTTCTACCTCTTACACTTGTTTTTTCCTTCAGCATCTTGTCCTTGGAATCAAGTTCGCTGTGGCATATGCTATACCTGACATACCAGAGTGGGTGGAGCATGAAATAGCCAAGATGGAGTTTCAAAGGCGACAGGCTCTGAAGGTAAACAATCTGCCCTGATTTTATAAATACAGCACTTCACAGAAGACAGCCGGAGGAATTCATACTAAACGAAATCCACTTATGTTTCAGAGCGCTCCAAGTACTCCGAAGTCTCCAATAGACCCACAAAGCAAGGCTCACACACCAGTGTAGATATGATGAGCCGCGAGAAGAAGCAAATTATAACTATTGTGTCCTTGGAAGTGACATGCGCTCTTAAAAGCCTGCGTCATTTTCTTCCCAGTTTAGCGTAGTTGGTTCATCACGAGCAGGAAGGGGCACTAGAGGAAATAATAGTTTAGACAACTTGCTTGAGGACATTTTCTTTTCACTTTCTTTAAACAATTCACAACTGCAGACGACAAAGAGATTACAACAAAAAGTACAGAGATTGAGCACGGTTCGCTAGAAGAATTTTAGGAAAAATAACAGGACCACGAAATAATTTCAATAGAAAGCGTCTCTTTCTCTTCCACAAACAAAATTGTCACAGATAACTGGGACGACTACATGTAACATTCTTGGGACGATGTTCCACGACAAGCCCAACGACCCAGCCTGCACCTAGTTCCACTTCTACTAAAAAGACGACCGGGAATTTGTTGAAACGAGAGATGGAAACTACCACAAACGATTCAGGCGACAGAATCCCAGAATGCTGCAGTCTGCTTTGAAAGAAAGACATACGACGAATTTCTCCACGTTTGTTAAACTACATGGACTGTTTTTGGTGAAAGGAGCGAATAATCAAATGTTATGCTATGACGAAGAAATGGCGCCGAATCAAAACGGCGCTTTAAGGACGAACGAATTACTGACTTGTTCACACACGAAATACAAGAACGAAAACGCCCTATCAAGGAGCAATAATTATTCGATGAAAAATAACTAGACACTAAACAACTGTATCAGTGAGCACCGATTTCGATGCAATTATTCCGCGACAAAACACAAACAAACTTCTGAGAAAACAGTGAGGGGTAGCAACTCGAACATTTCACACAAATGAGCGACAAAAAATATAACAAGTTATAAAACTCAGACAAATGGGTCGAGACGAGAATTTAAACTCGGTTACACAGACAAAAGGTAAGTGTGCCAAAAATACAGGGACAAAAGCTTAGCAAAAAATGTATGACAGCAATATGCCATTGAAACTGAAGTAAATGTGCAATTAAAGTTGACAGAATGACATAAATTACAACCTAGGAAAGAGAGCCACAGACACATACAACATCTTCAGAAATAAACATACAAAACCAGAGTCAATGACGACCGACAAGCAACACAGGTTTAAAGAAACGTTTTTACAATTTAAACAAATTAGGAAGCAAGACAACACGAGGGAATTAAGAATTTGAAAATATTTAAGTAATTGCCTTAGATAGAGATGGTATTTCCACAATTAAGAATATACGAAAATGATCATTTGTATTTGACTTCTTCACGCTTCGTAACTGTAGGTTCAAGTTTAAGTAATCTTATGGAATTTTAAAGTTTATCAACATAAATAAATTTTTTCTCGGGATTCTCTTTCGTAGGTGTACGTCCTTTCATTTTGTAATATGGAGGTATCATCTTGAATAGGTGGGGATTTTTCCTTCGTTAAAATAGTCTTCATCCCTCCCTGAGCTGACATCTGCATGTCCAGATATTTGTCATCCCTCCCTGGGCTGACATCTGCATATCCGCAATACTCACTGACTGATACGACCCGAAAACACATTTTGTCGATCCGTTCGAATCGACAAATTGTGAATACTAACAAAAATTGTTGACGATTTGACAAATTCATGTCATTATAAAAGATCATGGTGCGGCAGCATCCCACGAATTGAACGACCCGGACGACTGGTGGATCAAGTTTACGACCCGCGTCGACTTGACACCTGCCACGAGTTACGCCGACACGAATAATGATTTTCATTATAATACATCAGTTATATCCATTCAGGAGTAATGGACAACCCTCGACACCTCATCACACAATCGTTTCAATAACAGCAAAGACTGCAGGGGGAACATTTGGATGCGGCCTAAACTCATTGGTACAATAAAAATTACATTGTCAAGTCCGCAGTGCTGGCGAGACACTGTGTGAAGAAGAACTCAGTCAAGCGACCTAGCTCACCAGGAGTTCTCGTGGCTCAATGATTATATCATCCGACCGGCGTCCCGGAAATCGTAGGTTCAATTCCTACCTGGAATTCTCAAATATTTTTCAGAGGTTCCTTCACCCGTTGTCAAGGACACATCACTTACGTTCACCCACGGGTGTATTCAACGCCACTTTATCTTTCATCATTGGTGCAAAAATTGAAAAAAAACCTTTTTTGGAACTATTTTTTCTTTTCGCCGTTTATTTGTTTAGGACACTAACATGGCCGCTCTGAAGCCACATGCCGAGTTCACCATACATGTAACCTGGCCCTGTTATCGAAGCAACCAGGCAAGAAAGAAAAAGAGCATGTGCGTTTTATCACGAGGACGAGACCGTGTCAAAATGCAATTTACCTGGACAGAGTTTTTTAAATGCGCCTGGGCCAACACGTGACTACGTGTTTCTTGTAAGTCGTGGTTCTCAATTCAAAAAGGCTCACCGCTTCACAATTAAACGATGGCTATTTAAGCACAATGAAGCAACACAATGAACAAAAAAACACACAGTCACTGCTTAAGAACGTATCTCAGAAGTTTCTTTCCTCGTACTTCTCCGAGTCGACCACAGTGTCGTAACATTGTGAGGATCGCCCTCCCTGTAGAATCCATCTTCAGCTGTGTATAAGTCTTGAGATCGTCATCAATGAAGAAAAACTCTCCTATTTGGGGAGAGGAACACGATTGTGTTAAAATGCACTTCACCTTTGTTGGTGCCAACTGAAGAGTAAACTATTCGACTTCATAAAAAGGAGGTATTCTCAGAGTTCATCGCAAGCACGGCTGATTAGAAAACAGGACTAAAGAACCATCGAAATGGAGTTACAGCCACAAAAGAACACTCCAACGCTTTTTCTTTCAAGTGACTGCCCTGGTTTGTTTGTTGTTTGTTGAAGTTTTCAGTTTCATTAACGACGCTTTTAACTCAAAGAGAGCAAATGATCTTCGATTTAACGTTACCAATTCTGTCAGCTCTTAAAGAATGCGAAGCACTTACCTTCAGTTTCTGGCGTTTCAGCTTCCTTGAAAGCCTGAAGATCAAAACACTGTAATTTTAGATTTCATCAAATATTTGCAACAACGATACAAAATGACGAGGAACATGTTTCATCATCATGGAAAAACTGAAACGTTCTATTCTCAATCCCAAACCGTTGCCGTAACTCAGTTTCTTCAGAAATTGACCACTATCGTTTATTCATAGATATTTTTTCCGACACTAACAAAATACTTCAGAAAACGTCTTGTGTTCATTCCCTTACCTTGTATTTCTTCATAACTGGCTCTCCCATTGCTGAACGTGGCAAGCGCATTATCTTGTATTTTGCTGTGATGGCTTTGTGGATTTCATCGATAGCGTTGTTGACTTGTTCGTAAGAAATGCGACCCTTGATATACCTACGCAAAAAAAAAAGAAGAAAAAATTAGACTTATGTACATATAGATGTGTCCTGCGGCGTGCAATGTGATATTCATCCCTTGAATTTGACTGAAACTGTGAAGCAAATTTAACTTAACTCCTCGAGAGTCACCTGAAGTCTAATCTTTACTTTTCAAAAAAACAATTTTGCTTCGGAGCAATTTTGCTTCAGTTATTTTTGAACTGAGGATTTGAGAATACAGTCGCCTATGCTGTACCCCTCTTCACGTGGGCCGAATACTAGTCACTCTTCACCTGATTTAAGGGTATCTCCAGGTGTTCAAATTTTTCCCGTCATCGAAAATAGAGTCACTCTGCGTTCATAATCTATGTTCACACTTTGTGTTCACACTCTGTGGTCACACTCCGTGTCCACACTCTGTGGTCACAACGAGTGGTCACACTCTGTTGTCACACTGTGTTGACACTCCGTGCTCACATTCTGTGCTCACACTCGGAGCTCCTACTCTCTGTTGACACTCTGAGCTCACATGCACGGGTTCTCACACTCAGTGTACTCTTCTGATCTACCTTTTCAACCCAGTCATCTTGGAGAGCCTTTAACTGAAAGAGATACCAACTTTTTTTTTTTTACTCACTTTGGAATTTCTTCGAATTCCTCCACAGTCAGGTAAGCCAGTTTAGGAATCTCGGATCCAATATTGCCAATGCGGGATGAGTGGACCTTTTTCGACTGGCGTGTTATTATCTTCGGATTACCAGCAGGTTCTTTACATGTATCTGCATCATCATCTTTAAATTCACCGCTCCTGTAATTGCACAATAGTGTCGTTTTGAAATGACTGTCGAAAAAAACAATACTAAAGTACCGATAATTACTTCAACCAATCACAACAAGAGCAAACAGCGTGATGAAGTAATCAGAATTCCTAGCAATTACTTGTAACTTGATGAAAGCGCGGGAAAAATTGCGCGTACAAGGTGCGATTGGATTTGGTTCTGCTCCTTATTGGTTGAAATGCCGGCCTGAGATTTTTAAGCCAATCACTGAGCGTAGCAATCGCAATCACGAAATCATTTTCGACAGTCATTCGAAAATTGCTATAATACACGAAACCTTCTGTTTCACAAGTTCATCTGAAAATGTCATGCACATAATGTCCGTGCACTCAATTCAAAGAAATGGTAATAAGCATTAGAACGTCGGCTAGTGTGACCATATTATTATTATTATTATTATTATTATTATTACAAAAGTAACCCAAGCTGCAATATTCGATAAAATTGTCAGTATTACAGGTAGCTTCCTCGTCACGATGAGGAAGCATGTTGGTGGAGAGGTTAGGGCCTCCTAACTCGAAATCCGCAAATTACAAGGTCAAGTCCCGCTCTGACCACCAGCTGGATTTCTTGCAGGTGGTCCGAGGTTTCACTCCTCACCTGTGCTTGTGCATAGCTAACCGGTCTGCCTCCTGCCAGTTAGGATTCTTTTGAGAATTACTACAGGACAACATCAAATGTCTAATTATTAAAATAATTAGACATTTGATGTTGTCCTGTAGTAGCAACATGATGCATTGAAGAATAAAATTAATTCAGATGAGGCCTGAGTTGCTTTTCAAAGCCCTTAATCCAAGCTTTGGCATCATCAGGGAATCAACGACGATGCCGTAGATCAGCCAAAAGGGTAATTTACTAAAGGTTAAATCCCTGACGAACCTGTATAGATTGGCATAAGCTTGTGAAAAAGGTTTTTAAAAAGAAACTCTAAGCCTCGTGATTTATTCATCAATTCTTGGTAACTTGACTTTAATATTTGAGTGATTTGTTTACTTTGAAACCATTTCAGCGGAAACTAGCCCTAGAAGGTATCTAGTGCATTTCCATTCTAAATAATGGCATTTACATTTCACAGAATTTAAAATCTAAGGGTTAGGTTGCATCGTGTACAAGTCACTC
>BLAZ01000183.1:2713671-2733671 GCA_014633955.1 Acropora tenuis | reverse complement strand
ATCTGATTTCAAGGAAGTTACTGCGCACATTGGACTCAGGAAAGTTGTCGTCCTTTGTTGGGAATTCGTATGCTTAGGAGAGGTTTGTTTCTCTAACAAAGAAGCAAACTAAACGCGAAAATGCATGCCGCGGTAGCTCTCAGTTTCTCTCTGTGGCGCATTCAAGTGTAGTGAGGTTAGAGTTGCAGTCATTAGCAATTTCCCATGATCAGTTAAATCCTGTTCACTTCTCTCTGGCATTTGCTTGTTTGTATTATATGCCTCAGAGTGACCTAACTGTATCGAGGAATGCAAGGAGAGCAAAGGACTTTTTTGCCTTTAGGTATTTTTACTTTAATATGCATAGTTCAGTTAAATTGTAACATTATTGTCACTGTAACTAACACCTACTCAGGGTACGGTCTGCAATAAAGTGGAATAAAAGATTAATATTAGTTATTCTCAGGTCCCCCTCGTGGATTCTTAGTTTCCCTTGACAAAAATAGTGGATTTTGGATACCTCAAGTGAGACTAAGGAGAGCCAATAGGAAGTGTCGTTTCAAGCGCTCAACTTGCTCTTGAGTTATTTATAAACCTTGGATGTTAATCCAGTCAAAGATTGGACGAAACGATCCACGAAAAAAAAATCCAGTGGCTTAATTGACCACTATGTTTTAAGACAGATTGCAATATTCACTGTTATCTTCTTATGACGGCTTACTGGGGAGAATTTACGGTAATTCGCCGCAAATCATGTAGCCAAATCTGGAATTATTTCTTTTCCTATTAATAACTTGTGCCAGATTCTTTTCTTAAAAAAAAGAAAATAGTTAGTTGGAGTGAGTTCCTAACGCACCCGCTTTTTTAAGGTTCACTGGAACATTCAGAATAAGAATAAAAACCTCATACCATTTGTACAGCTGGAGTAAAAAAACATCGGTCAAAATGAATGATCTGAGTGCCCAGTAGACGGATTGTTAAAAGTTCCGGGCAAGATTAAATCGGAGCTTTTAAGCCTTGGGCTTTGACAGCCCCGGGCGAAAGATGCTTACATATGTCTGGGTTTTATTTCAGAGCCGAAAAGGAAGGAAAAACGTTGTCCTGGTAGCTATACCCCGAGTTTCAGTACCTTTTTACTTTCCATCACTGAATACTGATGCATGACTATATGCACGAATCACAAAACTCATAAACCACGCCGAATTAAATTAAAGAGGGCCAGGCAACAACACTTGTTCTGAATCAGGAATGATATACTCAACAACTAACGCGCTCACAACGCCAACAAAACTGCCTTAGCAAGAACCCTGATTTTTGCTCTTGTGCCTTCAATTTGCTGTTCATGATTCGTTCATTACATAAACTAATGACACCTTTTCGCTTAATACTCGTCAACTGAAACGCTGAACATCACATGAGAAGCGTTTACCTTTTTTCACTGCGGACTACAAAGGAACTACTTTCCTTAGTCGCCCAGAGACGCATTTTTCAGCCAGCGGAAATCAAGGTTTGCGCGAATATCTATGTTCGGGTCGGAAGAGATGACAAACAAAGTTGAGCACAAAAAAGGCGCCATGTGTGTTCATTCATTAGTTGTGAATGATGATACAATGACATGTTTTCGGAAAAAAGTAAATATTTGTGTCAATGCTGCAATAATACAGCATTAATTACGCCAAGCTTTAACACGTAAAATTGGATTTTCTTGACTCATTTCCGGTGAGCGAAACCCACGCAATTGAAACCCACTCGAACATCATTTAACTAGCGATGATGTAACAACTTTACAATGAGTAAACTAAAGCATAGTTACTAACTATGACTAAAGTAAGCATGTTTGAATCTACTGGATAAGAAGTAAAATCTCCCCTGAAACACCCACCTTCTAAACAGTGAGTTATCTAAATTTCGCATACCTTTCGTGATTTTTTTAGCCATGAAATAAGGAAACGAACTCCGTGCGATGGTATTTATCGAGGGACATAACAAAATCTTTAGAAGGAAGCTGCCAAATTATCGGATCTAAATCCCTGTTTCCTGCTGTGGTGAAGTTGATCTCAAATGCGCAAACAGACTGTCACGGAAGAAGGCCGTCCATTATTGGGCAAAAGCCGAGGGAGGACACCTTTCACTCTTATCGTTCACACACGAAAGAAATAATTAATGAAGTTCTCGAGCTTTCATTTCATGAAATCTCGAACCTTCCAATAACTGCGGCCTTATAAACAGTCTGTTGTGTTGACAAAATGTGCTGAACTTTGCGCAGCAGCTTGAAAGAGGGTTATTCGTTTCACTTCGCCTTAATTCTTTAGCTATAATACTTATTATGAATTTATAATAGAATGACTGAAAAACGATAGTACACAGTTGTTTTCTAGGTATCATCCGCAACGATATCACGAAAGGTTATAAAATTCATAATAATAATCTCCCGCGATGTTAGTTGTTGAGTTAGTTTGTCGTAGTAATAATAATAATAATCTTAATAACGAAGGATTTTGACAGACATTTGAGAATAAAAATAAGCGATAAAAGTTTTGAATGACGTTTCGATGAATCGTTCATCCTTTTCAAATTTATAAAAAGGGCATTTTGGGATGAGTTCTTATACTGGAAAGGCGTGTTGCACTTGTTTTTATAATGTAATGGATCTGCGCCCATTCTTCACAAGCAAGAAAATTGCCGACGACATTATCATGGCAGAGGAATAAATCAGCAATGTGTTGTCTATGAATTCAAATGTGATCTGTGTGATGCGGCTTATGTTGACTACACCCGCCAACACCTTTTCAACGCATTGACGAACACAAACACTCCGCTATTGACAAAGATCTGCGTGTTGCCTACAATCATGGGAACAAAGATCTTCAGGAATAATTTACCATCCTTGAGAAATGTGGTGGAAAATTTGAATGCTTAATCTA
Organism: Acropora tenuis; assembly: GCA_014633955.1. Classification (NCBI taxonomy): domain Eukaryota; kingdom Metazoa; phylum Cnidaria; class Anthozoa; order Scleractinia; family Acroporidae; genus Acropora; species Acropora tenuis. The sequence goes on along the minus strand of BLAZ01000183.1, from coordinate 2,730,768 downwards.
CAAAACGCTTTTCACTCAATAAAAGAAAGCTAAACACAAAACTCATTCTGACTCAATTACAGCCAAACTATTTAGCACTTGTTTAATTAACACCTTTATGTCAAATGCAACGTGATTTTTACACCCTTTTTCTATAAGGACTCACTACAAAATGTTCTAAATAATGAACAATTCATCGAAACGTCATTCAAAATGATTCTAATAAATTTTTATTCTTAAATAATAATAATAATAATAATAATAACAATAATAATAATGATAATAATAATCACTTTATTTAAGTCTCAGTGGATTTAAATACAGTGAGAAAAAACAAGGCTGATCAAACAGTGGGAGGAATACATAATATTTTGACGAACTTGTTATCTCGAAATGCACTGCCTTTCTTCAGCAATGCATTACAGATGCAGTGGATTTAGCTGAGCACAGTTGCTTTACCATTAGAAATAACTTAAACCTCATAAAAGACATGGATTTCCCGCATAACTATCACCTTAAGAACACGGGAACCCAACACTGGCACTGTGGTATTGGACATGTCATTTCAGACTTAACCGCTGATTCAATTACACGAAAAGGATAATATCACTGGAGTTTGGAAACCTGCACGTATCTTAGCCACAAGCGTGAGATGTCAGAAAACTTGGAGCAAGAGATTAATTATACAACAGATAAATCTTGCGCATCGAAATTAATATAAACGGGCGATTGGGATGAGAACCACACTTTCTGAAAAGGCCAGTCGGTTGCATTTGGTTGGTTGGTCCTTATACAGGTGGTTTTATGTAGGACGCATTACATACCATGAATTTTGGAGATGTAGTAGTGTCTGACAGAGAGGGCTGTGCCCGTGCAACTCCTTCGAATGACCCCAGTTTAGCTTATTCAAAACAGGAACAACGATAAATGTTTTCGCTTTTCGCGTTCGATTTATCTCTTTCCCAGCTAAAAGTTCTTCACTTCGTGAGTCAGGCATGGCGAATTTTCTCAGACAAGCGTTGGCTGATGCTCCGACACAGATCCGTTCTTGCTCAATTTAGTGTACGAATACCAGTTACAAATAAAAATGAAAACAATTGTGGTACCTTGAGACAACCTTCTACTTGGTTTATTGCCATGACATTCAAAGATTGCTTAAGATATACCTGTACAGATAAACAATTTCTGAGAAATTGCAAAAGTGAGCGTTGATACACGCTCAGCAGTATGTTATGAATACATTTGGAGTGGACGCCATAGGTTATGATATGTGATATATGAGGTCAGACCATTTTCGAGTCCACAGCTCAACATAAATATCTATAATTATATATAATTAGCTTTTGTTTGCCGTCAAGAACCAAAAGGATGCAAAAATTGTACGCTCTCGCTTTGAGCAACAACTATTTGGTTAAAGTTTAGATCACGAAGTATCAAAGTTTTGGTTAAGTAGCTACTGTAACAGTAGGTTAATCAAATAGTGAATAAAATCTCAGTTTTCAATTCTACAGCTTAAATATTAAGCGGTCCCTTCAAAATCTACACCCAGAATTAGTATAATTATTGTTAGAGCTTAAGAAGCGAGCTTACGAAAATATTAAAAGCATTAATTAAATTTGGATGATGCGATGATATATATTACCTATTCACGTTTCAGTAGACATAATTACGCATGGGAATTCCCTGTGGTAAATGCGATGTTTTTTTCCTTTGCTCTTGGCATTTCTCACTATTTTGATGAACTAAAAAAGCTTCAGTGACCCTAGTGAAACAACTAATTAATGTCAAAGGAAGCAAAACTATCATTAAAAAAGCAACATTTTCAGGGCTGTTCTCTTTCTTTGAAGAAACACTAGTGTTTCTTTAAAGCATCTCTATATCGAATTGGATTCTAAAAATTTTGACTTTTCTCTACTTCTAGGGTCAAACCGAGAGTGTCTTAAATTCCATAGTGGACTAAAAAGCCATTGGATAAGTTGTAATTCTCACATGCAAATGCAATAGTTAAAAAAAAGTACACGTTCTTGATCTTGAGTTTTTGCAAGAGTTTGCTTCTCTTCCATCTTATTAATCTGTTAGATTTAGAAAGCAAAACTCCTATATTTCATTGCATCAAATCGGCCCGATATCTTCGAATAAACTAAAAATAGATGTCCCTGCATTTTACCATCTAATTTTAAATTTTCTTTGGTAAGAATTAGGGTATCCATCATTGCAGCCATGGAACTGCAATAAATGATTGACAGCTCTGTACTTCTAAGTATGTCAGTTTATATGAGAGCCTCAATATCGACACGAATATTTGAGGCCATGTTGAATAATGAAGAGGTCGACGGTGCACTAAGCTTTCTATCCCTCAACTTTGGTCGAGAGGGACCCTTTCTGGTTTCCTTTGTAAGATTTTCATTCTCGTCTTCACAATTCAACGTTGGAGTGCTGCTTGAGGTAACAAGATTTGATGTCACTGTTGACCCCTTGGATCCAAGAAGAGAAGGGTCGCTTTCATTTCTCACTGCTTCATCTAGTGAAACTGGAAATGCCACAGATTTTCTCTTCTCTCGCTTTCGTTTTGTCTTGTTAGCTTCCTCGTTTCTTTCAGGTACGAAAAACATTGGCATGGACGGAAATTTATACAATCGCTGCGAAGTGCTCTCGTCGATGTCCGGTTCTGGGTTGCTCGAGGACATCTCCAAGGGTTTTTTTGACATAGAGGCGGAAGCAAGAATTTTCTCAGCTTCTTCCACAGAGTGAGAGAAGAGATCACTGGGAGAACTATGGTTTGATGTGATCTCATCCGTGGCTGCCAGTGGTAATTCGCTTGACCGCTCATCTGCCGGTGCGTTTGTTTCCTCACCTAATCCTTTGGCACTATCAGTTTGTTCATTGCTGTTGTCCTGGGACGAAACAGAAACAAGAGCATTTTTCTCCATAGTAGCTGTCTCTGTGCTGTTCGAGTTAAAAAATGTCTGCGGGTTGCCCTTGCTTCGATCGTCTCCTAGAACAATACTTTGTTTCTTCTTATTCGCGTGCCTTACACATTCAACTGCAAAAGCCGAGAGATCAGCGTCTTTGAAATCTAAGTATTTTCTCATGCTGTCTCGAACAGTCAGCTTAGAATTAGACTTCACGAAATTCGCCGCGGAATCGGAGGACATGGCATATCTTCTCAATTTTGGACGAGAAGGCATATTCCTTACTGTCGCATCCGTCAAACTAAAGGTGCCTTTGAGTTCATTCTTTTGGAAACTTTGATTTCCATTTTGCACCTCTGTTTTGACTGAAGAAGCTTCATTCTCTAAAACTTGGATGGCGTTTTCTTTCACAGACATCCCACTGCCGTTAGTTTCGGGTGCAATCTTCTTGTCTCCTTTCTCCTTCCTTCTCGGTGCGCTTTCGATCAGAGTTTCACATATCAAAACATCCTGTAAACTGAGTGATTTCCGATCGCGTGGACTGTAATTGGAGGGAGATTGACGGGATGAGTGACTTGATTTCATATAGATGATACCGTCGAAATCTTCTGGATCTTCGTCTTTCAACTCTTTGTCAAAACTGTCTGCTCCTTTAGTGACAGTGTCTGGTTCTGAGGAACTTGAACTGAGGTATCGAACATCTCGTGACTTCGTCTTAAGAACATTTCGTGATTCCATTTCTGTCACACGATCCTTTTCGTTTTCAATCGATTCTGCAGACCCATGATCACTTCCCAGTCCCTCTGAGTTGTTTCTTGATCTGTTCGAAATCGATGAACCAGGCGAAGTGGAACTAAGATCTTGAATCTTGGAGGGATCACTTCCACCCCTGATCCCAATATTTCCAACAAGTTCTTTCAGTGCAAGCTCTAGTTCTTTAATCTTCTTCATTTGATCGTAGTTCTCTGATCCAACAGAAAGCGGTTGAGAACTATTGGGAGTGTTAGAGCCGTCGTCAGTCGAACTTGCAGATTCTTCACTTTGTCGACGATTACTCTGGGATGCAAGGTACGATGCCCGCTCCACCCATATTTGCAGTCGAGACTGGATTTGCCCCGATAACTGTTGAACGTTTGTAGGAATACTGTCCAGGCTGACAGCAGAAATCATTCTCCCGTTCTCGGCTGTTTCATTTAGTTCACATAGATCAAGCGACGTTTGGGATCTGCCTCGGGCAAACACCTTACCCTTTTCGCTTGCATTCGACCCAGGAACCTCTTGAACGATTTTAAGGCCATCCGTACCGTTAATCGACACTGAATCGTTTACCTCTGTCGCGTTCTCTCCAACACTACAAGTCTGCTCCTTCACAACTGTTTCTTTCTTACTTTTCTGGTTTTGCAGTTCTTGGACATCGCTGAGAACAATTGGTGACTCATCCAATTGCACACTTGGAGTTATAAAAACATGTGGAATTCCATTCTTTGAGTAAGAATGATTTCTTTCGTTCTCACGCGCGATGTCCTCTTTTAGTGTGTCACTAGAAGAAAAATTCACAGACCATTTTCTGGACTTTTTGATCGTCTTTTCCTTGCTCCGCATTGGTATTGGCGAGCTTCGCGACCGCGAGTGTTGCGGAGAAAGCGTATTTGTGGCATCTTTGTTTAATGGATTGGATTCCACAATTTCCGCAGATATTTCTTGAGCAATGCGTTTTTCGCGAACTGTCTTGTTGGCCTTTCCAATCCATTTTTGTAGCTTTGCCCTAACACTAGTCGATATGTTTGCGTTAGAAGGGCTATCCTTCCGCGAAGAGGCCATTTTCAACTTTGACTTCTGGACGACGACAAAGGATTTCAAGTCTTTCTTGGATTTGTACAAAAACCTGTGGGAGGTAATGATGACACCCGATTAAAATTCGCTTAATGATTTGTCAATACAAATGTCAGCCCCCATTCCGGCCCTGAAAGCCGATAGACTGGCTTGTTAGAATGTGATGCAGGGCGAGAAAGAGCTTACCTGGATATGTTTAGTTAAGATAGAATTTAGTCACCCATGGCGGTCAATATTTATCTGCGTCTAGAGTGAACTTGCAAATGCTTGAGTATAAAGTTACTAAACCGATCGTTGAGATGATAACTGAGTATAGATTTCACTTGTCTAGTTGGCGCCAATCACGACCAATGAAGTTGACACGCAATTCTTTGCTGCTTGCTGCGTATGTGCAATTGTACGACGTTGCCAAAAAACAAACAAGGAATTATTTCATTTCAGTTGTTTCTACTTGCTGAATTCACGTCATTTACTCAAATTAGATCCCAACTATTGTATTTCAAGTACGCATTATTCCTTCAAAATGCTAATGTTGTGGAAACACTATTATCTTTCTGTCGCTCTCCTGTGGCATCAATCAATCTCATTGGTCTAAAGTTTGCTTTTGTTCAAAGACTCATTGTCTTTCTAGCACAAACGCCCGATTGTCGCTAACTATTTTTGTTTAGTTATTTATCACTTGCAGAGGAAAATGTTGCATTGAAGAGTTACATTAGCTCGCCTTGAACACCGAATGACGAAGAAATTAACATTTTTATGAACATTATAAATGTCGCTTGCCATTTTGGACTGGATGCCACTTATTCCATCGAGTTTCAGATTAAAATAATTTCATCTTAATTTTGATTATTTTGAGCAAGTGTCAGGGCCCATTTGACAGTTCTGCGTCGTCAGCGTTGAAATTCTAGTGTCGTTCTTTAAACCTAGAATTTAAAATAATCTCAACAAAAAATGACAGATTGTACAACAAAAAAAAAGAACCGCCTTTCGTGAAAGCTAATATAAGGTATTAGGAAACAATTGAGAATTAACTACCTCAACCATATCGTTTAGATTTGTTCAAGATCGATGTTCAAACTGCCTGCATTTTCCTTTAGTTAAAAAAATTGGATGGGATCATGTAGCTTGGCAAAACATTATAGCGTAATTGTCGAATCTAGCAAATGTACATCCCCAAAAATGTCAAAACATTTTTTACGCTATGCACTCAATCACGGTATCGATTCCTGTGGTGCTTTACAATTTTGCTGTTTTTTGCACTTTTCTTCCGAATATAAAACAATTTTCTTTGTGTCACATCATGGCATGATTTGAATTCCAACGGAAAATTTTCTTTTAGTTTTCGTGGGAAGTTAAGGGTAAAACCTAAATGAATTTCAAAAGCTCTTGGTTAGACGAGAGCACCACTCTGTGAATCCAGGAGATAAGTTCCTTGAAATCTGACCTAATTAGATATTGGTCGGATAATATTCTATCGATGGGAAATAGACTTACAAACCTTCATTTTAACTTATTGTATACTATTGTATAAAATAGGACGGATTTTCCGGCTTTCATACAAGCGAGTATCACCGGCAGCGGAAATGTAGAAATAGCACACCCCTTTCAAATGACATAAGAAATAAAATAGCTATCATCATCACCGTGTGACACCCAGCTCCTTAAACAAATAAAATATCATCGCTGACAAATGTAATCAGCGATTTGTATATGCGAGATGACAGAAGCGGGTCGATTTCACCCAGTGTAAACAATCAAGTGCGGAGTTTCTATCTCATTAAAAATCACACCGGATATTAAGATGTCACGAAAATCAGATGCCTCCTACCCAAACAGACAAGACGTTTTAGTTTAAAACTATCATGATAATTAACTGCATGGTTCATGCCTCTGGTTTGAAGTGTGTTCTTTACTTGGATACCACGTCTCAGTGTGTTCCGTGTATCGCTCTACAAATGGTAGAACTATCGAGGCTGGCCTTTGTTTAGGCGCCAAATTCATTATCTCAACATTGTATACTAATGGATTTAGGTTTTGTTCCTTGCTCTTACCGGTAATTTTATTAACTATTGAGGGTTCATGACAATGGCGCCATCCGTTTGAGAGCAATGGAGTTAATGATACACCCATTAGTAGTGGGTTCAAGGTATTTTTTGAGACCTCTTGCGCTCAAGCCAAAATCCACATGCAAAGCCCATCGACAGTATGAAGTCTATTTCGTCGTGGACTGAAGAATAGTGTGATAAAGACTCACAGTAAAACTTCCACCGTGCATTTCTCGGCACGACATTGTTACGCTAGCTTTAGTTACCGAAGTTCCAAAACAGACCGACGCTCTAACCAGAACACAAACAGACAATACTTGTCCAATTCCCAACTTCCCCAAAACATCAAAAGCACGATAGGCGAGGAAAGAGACAGTCTCCATCAACACTTGGAATTTTCCGCAAATAAATCAGTTGGCGTGAAATCTATCGTGACTAACGGAAAGTCAGCTTTATACTTAATTTTCCGTGCACTTCATTAAACAATTGAGCGTAGCTGAGGAGACATCTCGTATAGTTTCCTCGTAACATCTTTCAATCGATTTTGGTTCTACAACTCTTTAACTTTACGTCTAAGTCAACGAAAAGCACAAGCGATCATCATCAACTCCAAACACTTGAATTCGTGGGTTAGCTGTTGTGTGTATGGATTAGCTTACTGTTTATTGTTTGTCTTTAATTAAGATATTACCTTTTCCAGCGTCAACAGGCACAATATCTCTGGTCCCCGCAAACGATGTTCGAGTTTCCAATGTTTAAGATAACGTACTCAGATTTTTCCTTGTGTACACAGTCTTAGTTTTCCTGACTTATGGTCACGCTTAGTAGCGATTTCTGCAGTCGTCTCACTCGCCTGTCGAACATAAGAACAGCCCCGTGCCTATGACACGTGCACACTACCCCGCAGTTTACGTCATATTTGAACTTTACATTAGTTTTTTTTTAATGTCACATATCAATTTCTCTTCAAAAATCAATCTCGCTCCCTGAGAGAGGACCCTGGGAACGAAGTTATTTAAAAATCTGCTCCTCCACTCATTATTTTTGATCGTGCGAGTTTGTTATCTTTTGTTGTTCCTTTTCAGTGCTTCTAGGAATAGAACAAACATAACTAAACAAGTTTTGAAACAACAAGTCTAATTCCGTACCTTTCTGTTTTCTTTTCACGTTTAATGCGATTTGAACTATTTTTAGAGGAATGAGGACTACTTCACCTGACGGCAATGCCTATTCCTTAACAAGGCTTCGATCAAATTCATGTCAATTGCGGACCAAAACCACAGCTTCTTCATCACTAACTAGGCTAGTGTTTCCATGTAATTGTCCTGATCGCCTCTGGATATAATTTCATACGACAAGGGCGATCGGAACGGATGATATAGGAACCGGGCTTAAGCAAAAAGCATTTTCCATATGAGACTTGACAGAGCTTTACTTTGTTTTCTTAACTATAAGATTGTTTTCACCTTGGAAAATCCAAAAAAAAAAACTTTTTAGGATTAGCTATTCTTGTCAAATGATTTTTAGTGTCTTATATTATTGGACAACATTGGTTCATAAGAGGATTTACTCAGGATTATATTTCATGTTGCAGTGGGCTCAAATTGCGGGAGAGGTAAAAACGACAATTCCAAGTTTTCCTAGAATTAGCCAAACTGGAGTGGGGTATATTTTCAAAGGCGAAGAGACCATGGCATTTACAACATGGAAAACAAAATTTGCTTCACTGAAACTTGCTATCATCACCGCAGATCATATCATTTACTGTCGCAGAGAATCTGATAGCCAGCTGCAATCATTGCGAACGACTAAAGTGGTACTCCATAGTTTGATGGGACTTTAGACTTAATATCGTTTTTTTGTGATGGCAGTTAACGTAGACCACTCTGGACAGCAGGAGATAGTGCTTAAAACCTCACTGCGTGATAAAAATTTACCTGTTGCCGGTGCGAAACAGCTCAGTCCATAGCTACTAAGGCCATGCTCACGGAAGCTTGTGTTGTTCAAATGTAGTATTTATTTTTCTTTTATTAGTGGTTTATTGTCGTACAGGAACTCGGAAGGATGCTGCGGCGTAGTTCCCTGTAATTGTGGCCTTCAATGGCCTGCTCTTAGCTCCCTGTATTTAACGTCTATAAATAAACAAGGCATTTGCATGATGGCGTCATTTTACTACCAAGACCAGAACGCTTTTATTGTCAGGCTAATTTTTCTAATTGTCTCTTTATTCCCACGAAGAAGCCTTTTGACAAAGCATCCTGGTCTTGGTGGTAAAAGAAAACGCCATCACGCAAATGACCTACTGTAAGGTCTTTTATCACCCTCCTGAGGACAACTATATAACGTTCTACCTTCAGCCTGTTCCCTGGCCACTTGGTTTAAGATGAATCCCGCCTAAACGGTCAAATACTCCATAAATCGCGAGTTCGAAAACCACACAAATAATTGAAAATTCATAAACGTACAACCACAGTTAGGCCATTAGGTAACCACTGCGGCCCGCGGCCTTTCAGTATTATTACAACACGACACTTCTGCTTCCTCAAAAGCCCGTAGGCATGTAGGGCACATGCGACTTGCATGTAAAGAACTAAGAGGCTTTCATATGTTTTCCGTCGTCAGAGAAACAAAATGAAGGCAAACCGAGTTCAACTAAAGTACTGACAAACAATTCAATTTTGGGGTTAGAAAACGAGTTCTAATTACTTTGCCACGAGCTACATTCGCTCTGCGGTTTACATTCGTCATCGACCCTTAGTTCTGCTTGAACTCCACAATTTTTAAAGACAAGATGAGCACGTTCACTGGCGATGGCAAAACGCATTAGTTACTGCGGTCCAAAAAACAACAACAACAACAAAAAACACTCAAGACAAACATTTTGGGACTTGTACGTAGAATTAATGTTAGTGAATACAGGGTTCTTGATACGAATTACTGTACTTAATATAAAAGTTGACTGAGGAAACCGAAGTATTTAAAGCTGACCACCTCTGAAAAGACAGGAAAGTTCGTCATTAATTAACTCATTTTGGAAGTGAGAGGATATTAAAGTACTAATCGATAGTGTTTGTCTGTTTAGAAGTTAAGAAAATCACCCACATAAGACTCTTTGAGAACATCGGCCAAAAACGAAAACAAGTTAAAGTTTCTACGCTCATGTATTATTTCCTTGTCGCATGGAAAGTCAGGAAATCACGTTTCATAACACGTGCCAGGGCATGCCTGATGAGATATTACTCCGTATCACACATGGTTGAGCAAACGGATTGGTCCAACATCAGTTAATGTTTGGACTTTAAAACAAAGGTCGTTGTATATTGAGAATTGTGTATGACTAGAATGCGCGTAAATTAGTAAACTAAGTCTCTCCAACACAAAGAAATTTGCTTGGTGCACAAAGTCGCAGTTAAACATGACAGAAAAGCGTGCTCTTGAAGACAAGAACCACGACCACTCTCGGGAAAATGTTACGCTCCGATACTTTTTTTGACGTATTTAGTTGTAAGGTTGTGTTTTGATTGGATTCAATCGTTTTCACTAAAAGCCAGTCTTGCCAACAAAGCAAGTTTCCAACCGCTTTCAGTCGTCATGTTGTGCCTTGCTCCCCGAAAATATCGTCACAAGATTTCAGCCCGACCAGATGTCCATGGAAACGACCGACGTCACGAATAGTGTTCAACAATTTCAGAAAAGCTCGAGTAAAAGATGTTTTCTCCCGATGAAACGCGACGAGCAAAAAAATAAAAGCTGAAAAAAAAACCCGAAACAATTCAATCCAAAATGGCGCAAGTCATGTTATATTGAAGGTGTCTTCAATGGGTGACCGATCACCCGTTTACCGATAGAAAATGAAAAAGGCATAATTTCAAACTGTAATTTCTTCAGTTGTGTGCAAGGTCGATCAAGCAAAAAAATTGACAGCGAAGACACGTTGCGATTTCACAAGGTGGAATCAGTAAGACCTAAATATAAGCGAATTTTGTTATCAAACGCAAAAAAAAAATACTACAAAAATACTGTTGGCGTCTTGTTAGAGATCTGAGATAGCTCAGTTCGGCTTTGTGAGGCAAAACATCAAACTAAAACTAAAATCTGCACAGAGAATCTTGCTCAAAATGTATAAAAACAAGATACACTGCCATGCAAACACGACTTGAAGGCTCAACTTTCCAAAAACGTTTGCTAAGGAACTTGAACAAACAAAAATACCGCGAGCTCTTAGAGCTCTGTGATTGTATCTCAAAGGAACTCACCGACCGAAATAGTGAGCACAGTTTACATTGTTTGATGTGCTCAGACTATCCAGTTAAACACAAAACTATGCCTTCATTTACTTTCAATGGGTAGTTTAGTCCTGACTCATTGTTTTTAGTTGCAACAAAAAGACTGTATAAAATTCCACTCATGCCAGGCCGGTAACATGGTAAGTTTACAAAAGTAAAAATACTTCCCTTTGTTGGCTTTGAAACTAGAATTCAACGGATTGAGCAATAGAATAAAGTCGTCAAATTTTCCTCATTTTCGACATTTAACAAGGTAACAAGGTAAGTTCACAAAAGTAAAAATGCTTTCCTTTGTTGGCTTTGAAACTAGAATTCAACGGATTGAGCAATAGAATAAAGTCGTCAAATTTTTCTCATTTTCGACATTTCTCCATAGATCTGTCGCCAAAGATCTGAAGAAAACTGGAAGAAATAATCTTGCCCCCTAAAGAGTGCCGCAGTCCATAGAAATATTTTTCCCTCAGAAATTTTAGAGATGTGTGCCGCAAAACACAAATCAAACGTTTTTTTTTTTTAAACAAAGCAACGTTTGCAATTTCAGTCAGGCGTGATTTTAACATATTCAAATTAAAACAAGTTCAAATGTCATCACATTGGGGAGAGATTCTACACTATCTTAAAAGTTACGTTTCTTATTAGTTTTTATTTTGTATTACTTGTAGCTAAAAAGTTCCCCGGATGGGAGTCAAGTTGATCGAGAAGTGCTGCAATGGGCAGAATTTCTTGCAAGGCCATAAGCGCATTTTCAACGGCCAAACACCGTGCGATACAAATACAAGATTTAGATGCGTTACGGTCTGGCAAATTCGTCGCGTGAAGTATGTTGCCAAAAGCAGAACTGAATTTTGCTTCTGACATACGTTGTAACGACGAAAGATTTGAAAAGATTTTTAAATCTTAAAAGTTTTTCGAGCAGCTTGTTTCGGATAGGGTTGACGAATAAGTTGCACAAACACGCATGCGCAAATTCTCGCACTCGTGGTGTTAACAAAGAAGATGTGATATTGCGAGGCAACTCTTGAAAGCAAAGCTATCAAAATATATCATTCGCTCACGTTCAGTTTACACTGGATTTTCGGTTTCTTCCAGATCACTCTTACACAGTAACAAAGTAAAAGAAAATTCATTTCTGCAATTTCGTTGCCAACCCTCCAGCCTGCATAAAAGGCGTAACTGGGGCTCATTGCAGTTCGATCTTGGCGCATTACGAGAGATAAGCGAAGGCAGAGAAAAAGAATTTTTTTCTCTCCTCGCGTGTTGCAACGAGCGTTGTACAGACTAGCCCATTTCATCTTGTGGTCCCAATTGCTAACATTTCATTAAATCCGATGTAGCATGCAGCGGGGAAGGCGAGTGAAAGAAAGAAAACAGGGATTTGGTGCAAAATTGCTGTATCTCCTAGCAAGAAAGGAAGCAACCTTCGTTTTGATTTTGAACAGAGGATACTGTCTACCTCCACAAAAGCCATTTTTTCTATGCTTCTTTTTAAACATCAGACACATTGTCAAAAAAGACAGCAACTAAGATCGCAGAGATATTTTATTTACAAGGTATTTAAAATAATAAATCCCAAAAACCTGTCCAGGAGTGCAGGCGATACACCGGTCAGAGGATCAATGTCAGCATCTTGGCACAGGCCCGTATATAAAAATAACACAATAAATAAATAAAACCCCCTTATATAAATCGTCTCACTTACTTAGCGACTATGCGATGTAAGGATTTAGTTTATGACCCCTGGACGTAGGGATTTACAACCCACCGAGCGCGTAAGGATTTACAATCCATGAACCCACCCAGGTCCAGGGGTGGTTAATCCTTTCGTCGGGGGTTGTAAATCCTTAAGGCTCAGGGAGGTCCTAAATTCGTACGTCCAGGGGCTGTAAATCGTTACGTCCAAGGGGTTGTAAATCTTTAGGTCCAGGGGTTGTGGATGTTTACGTCCAGGGGATTATAAATCCCTATGTCCAGGGGTTGTAAGTCCTTACGTCCAGGGGTTATAAATCCTTACGTCCAGGGCTTAGAACCTAAATCCATAAAACATCGCATAGTCGCTAAATAAGTCAGACGATTTACATAAGGGTTTTTTGATTCATTTATTGTGTTATTTTTATTTATGGACCTGTGCCCAGATGCTGACATTGGTCCAAATTACTCCATGAGCCAAAAAGACTTACTCGGCAGCTTTCGTCGCATCAGTACGGGGTGACCGAAAAATACGTCGTTAACACAGACCTTGTTGCATTCCGTTTCGTATGTAGCCGTCTTTTACGGCACATCCGGAAAGCTCGAGAAGGAAAAGAAATCCCATTTTGTCAATGATATACGCGAGAGAACAGTCGATTGCCCTCTTGAAAATTTCCACTCAGAGGCTCGAATAAAAGGCGCGCTACTGATATTGCATTTGCCGCCATATTCGCCTTTTCCTTAAATGAATTTTGTGCTGTGCGACTGCTATCAACCAATCAGATACCAGGACCAACGCATTGGTTGGTTGGCAACCACGTATAGTCGCACGTTTATGAACAAGAGGTGAATGTCAAATTTTAGCCATCTGGTGCACACAGCGACTGCAATCCTTCAAGCAAAACTGGGCTGATCAAGACAAAGAAAATCAAGCCTACTTTGACGTTGAAGGAATAGATTCTCTACACAGACTCATATTCCCGTTGCCAGTCATTGTATTTATCCTTCAGTTGCCTGGCGGATGGTTTGGTGTGTTTTAACGCTGCTTCGACGTCTTCTGTTTTCACAGGTTCAATTACTAGACTGGGCAGAGGTGTTGAACGGCCATGTTCATCCTCTGCGTTACAAAAATAAGAAAGAAAGAAAGTCTAAAAAATGGTACAAAAGACTACGAAGAAAGTCTATAAAAAATTACCAAAAAAATGGTTAAAAAAATGGCATGCTGCCATTCAGGTAGTTTCAGAAAAGTCACAAAAATCAGCAAGGATTTCAGTCTAAACTACGATGATTTCTCATCCAGAAATTAGCTCACTTCCAAATTTCAAATACTGCAAATAGATTGTATACATACATATCCTCTCAATCAGTTTGAGACACCGTTCATTTCATGAGAAGAGCTTGGAAATACATCCATGCATCATTTTTTGATTAGACAAAATATAAATATGGATAACAATAACGCTTTCAAGAGACCCAGGCTTCCCTTAAACGATTTATTCTTCAATATATCATGATGACATCAAACGTCTTTCAAGATAATGGTTCTTTTTGGGAGAGGGGGAGAGAGAGGAATTTGAACAAAAACTGAAATTCGAAGAATAGGACGAGAGCTTGTAATGCCATTTCAACTTTATGGGCTGATAAAGATTCTCTGATTTCATAGAGTCTACCTGTGTGATGACTTTCCAGCAAGTCAAAAATTTTCCTGACTTTTCGCATGGCGGCTTCCTTGCAAAGAAGACGAATGTCTGACCCAGAGTAACCCTCCGTCCGCTGAAACACAATCAACAAATAAAGAACCGTGACTCAAAAAGTCGATAATAGCACTTCAACAATTATCACTAGATTAGGGAGGATTAAACCCAGGACTGCACATTGTCCGTTGTTAAAAGCTACTACGCATCCTGTAGAAGGTGCTATCAATCAAAGAATTTGTGTACTTGATCCAACTGTGAGGTATTGAGTACATCGATAGGGGTCAACTTGCCACTGTAAAAAAGATTACAAAGCTAACGGGTTAGTTAACCCCAACCTTAGTTTTCAAATCCTTTTATATAAGGTAATCTTTTTACGATTAACTTAACCCAAACCTTAGCTTCGGCACGATCTTTTTTACGGTGTTAGTTTGACCACTATCAACTCGCGTTTCCCTTCTCACCGACAGAGACCCTGTATCACCGACAGCCTGTGATTGGAGAATGCAACAATGAAACCGGCAACAGATAAAACAACACAAACAATACCCCCAACACCGGTGGCAATAGAAGCTACAGGTCATAAGGCCAAGTAAAAATAGAGGTCTGGAAGAGCTGCAGGATTGTTTCAAGAGAATCAAGTACAAGTCCGTTGAAAGATGAGATCCAGAAGTAAGACCACGCCAATAGCAACGCTACGAAGAAATGAACTCTGCATCTCTTTATCTTTTAGAAGTTCGTGTTTTGAGTTTTCAGTTGTGAAGAGTGCGTAGCGCGCTTTACAGAAGACAAGACAAGCTTAAATCAGCGGTGTACCTCTTCACCGCTGTAATTGGACCGAGTTGGGACAATAACGGGGTTCGTGATTGGTGAAATGATATCCGCACTGTCTGCCAACTGCGCTATGATACAACTTAGGTATCAAGCCATCTAAGCGTACGCGGCATCAGCAGCAGGCAAAATCATTCTTCATTTTCTGAAATTGAAGGTCTATTCAACAATTATTCGACGAGGACGCGCTGGATCTGAAGTGCCACATAACTAACGGGACGCGTAGCACCGAGTTGGTTCTAATCATTTTATATCGAGCAAGCCCGAGAAGAATAGTTTCACCAAAAACTCTTCCATCTTGATTTTATTCCAGTCCAAAACGGCTATTGTCGGCCATTTTTTCTCAGAGGTGCAAAAATGTCTTCAGTTCGCTTTATTGCTGACGCGTTACTTGACCATTTTAGGGACCATTTTAAGTATATGAACTGATAGACTGTTTCCAGCGAGGCAATAAAATGCTGGAAATCTTACATCCGTAGTTCAGTTTCTAATAAACATATAACTATAAACATCCTATAGCAATACAAAGTAGCCACTACTTAATACGTACTGCTGCCAGCTTTTCATAGTCTATCTCTGTTTTAATCTCCACACTACCTCCTCCAGAGTGGAGTAATGGCGGAAGGTATTGCTGAAGCATGGCCTGTCTCGCCTGCAACGTCGGCAGGTCCACAAGAATTCGCTTTTCTAATCGTCGCAACATTGCGTGATCAAGCTCCCTATGAAAAATTGAACAAATTCTCTCATTCTCTACTGCAGTAGCGTTAAGACCTTTGCTCACCCAAAATAATCGACCATTCAAGCTAGAAATTTTCAAAAGCCAACTTTAAAGAAGCCACTACCGGCGACTTTTATTTCAGTGCGAGGTCATCCTGGTCGGGTTCTCTCTTGATTTCCTCTTTTAGTTCGTTCACATGCTATGTAGCTTAATAAGCAACCACGACGAAGACGATCGTGACGGCGACAAGAACGTCACAAATTTGCGTGTTTAAAGCCTGGTTTTCACCAGCGACACAAGCACAAGCGCAAGCATTAGAAATTCATGCAAATGAGAGAACGCAAGCATAAGCGCAAGCAACGCAAGCATAAGCGCAAGCAACGCAAGCATAAGCGCAAGCAACGCAAGCATAAGAAATTTATGCAAATGAGAGAACGCAAGCATAAGCGCAAGCAACGCAAGCATAAACGCAAGCATTAGAAATTTATGCAAATGGAAGAACGCAAGCATAAGCGCAAGCAACGCAAGCATAAACGCAAGCATTAGAAATTTATGCAAATGAGAGAACGCAGATAAAAGCACAAGCACAAGGAAAAGTAAACATTTTGATCCTTGCCCTTGAGCTTATGCTTGCGTCAGGCCCGTTTTGACGGTGAAATAAGCGCTCTTGCACTTGCGTCGCTAGTGAAAACCAAGCTTAACAATAAAAAACCTCCACGCTTCGTGCGAGCGATTTCTTTTTTTCTATTTTACTGCTGCTATCCTATGAAAGCCGTAAAATGGCTTGTTTCACAGCTGCGCTGACAAGGTCAGCATTTGAAGACAAATGTTTAAATCGTCCCTTTTATCATCAAACCGTTCCTTCCGTTTAATTCAGTCCACAATAATAAGAATTTTTTGGTAATAACCAGAAATGACTGCAGACGTGCAAAGTTACATTGTCACATGAAATTCCCGCTTTCGGCGACGCTGTCCTTGCTTAAACCCCCTCTATTAGCGGGGCACAACTTAACAGATGTAAAAGCCATTCTAGCTTGGGTTCTTTGAGTTTCACTTGTCTTTGAAAGATTACATGGAAACATATTTCTCTCCTTTCGCTCTGTGACAGAGCGA
>BLAZ01000183.1:2701171-2708671 GCA_014633955.1 Acropora tenuis | reverse complement strand
TCCCGTCTAAGTCTAAGCGTAAACCACCAGCTTGTAACTTTTAGTGTTCGTGTTCGGCATATTTTTAGCTTAGGATAACGGTTACTGTTTGTTTCTCCTTATTGATGTTAATCTTGAAAAGTATAAATAGGGGGACACTTTACGACCTTTATTCACTGTATTTCTCGCAAAAAGTGATGGTCAACTGATCGAGAAGGCTGAGTGGACACTTCGTGACGCTTACTAAAGCCGACATGCTTTAAATGGCGTGTAATCCGGGACTTATCTGTTTCAACCTAAGGTGGTTTCCACAGCCCCTCTCACCGATGGGTCGTTTTCCGCGTTGTAGTCTCCCTTGATGGCGTTATTGAGCATGGCTCGCATGTCAATTATGACGTTCTAGAAAAGAAAACGAAAAAATTGAAAAAATTCAGGAATAATTAACTACCAATGAACTACTAGGAAGATTCAAGGTGCTTAACATTTCTTCAAACTGGCCGGTCGGATAGGCACACTGTTATTCTCAAAGAGTTAATTTCACTCCAGTGCTGGAGTGAAAAAGTCGAGTAAAATTGGGTAGGGGTGTGCGGCCCGCTTCCAAAAACCCTTATTCTATTTATGACCAAAATCTGCGATTTTCCCCACCCTATTTATGACCTGACTAAAAATTTGATACCCTACTTATGACCTGACTAAAAATTTGATACCCTATTTATGACCTGACCCTTAAATCAATTACCCTGTTACAGGTAGAAGTAACTTCTTCTAAAATAAAACAAATTCAAGACCAGAGTGCAAAAATCGACATCCCATTTAATACCAAAATGGCGGCAAAATAGCTAAAGTAGATACCAAATTTATGACCAAAACGGCTGAAAAACCATACCCTTTGGGGCCGTACATAACTATATAGTACCCTCCTCCCCCCCTGGGTTCGACTGTTTTGCTGCACTGCACTGCACTGCAAAATTCGGTTGCACTTCTTGACTGGCATGATTTGACCGACCAGTTGTAACCATAGTTTGTAACTTCTAAATACGTCCTGACAAATGGTAAGCGCTTCTAGGAAATACGTGGGAATAATGTCTCAGCATACGGTCATTTTATGCAACGAGAACATAGAGAGCTCACTCAATTTGTAAAAGTTCTACACCACAATGGTAATGCCCACAATGACTTATCCATTAAGTTGCAGTCATCACCTTCCCATGTGTAACTTGGTTTGGCGGATTTCTTGTGGTTGTGTTGGTAATTGAAGTGCCCGCGAGGTTAAGATCGGAGGACACTGCTGTTTGGCTGTTATTATTTGGAGGTGAGCTGTTTTTCTGAGATAAAATGAAGGAGAGTAGATTGACCATCTTTCAAAGATCGATTTGCAGGCTACATTGGAGAAACCCAAAACAATAATCAATATCATAACGATGACGGTTCCACGAGATTTCATGGTCCAAAGTGATCATGAAATAGTGCATAGAAACTGTAGTTAGTAGAGGGGATCCCCTCTTCTAACTATGATAGGAACCCACAAAAATAACCAACAAAGCTCGATCGTAAAGGCTGAATGTCCTGCTGAAAACAGCAATGAAAAACTCAACAATGAAAATAAAAAGATATGAAAAACTAGCACAGGAAGTAAAACACCTATGGTCGATGAAGAAGGTAGATGAGTGCCATTCCAGTCGTCGTGGGAGCAACACACTATGCTACCGTTGCATTACATTGTTCAAATTTTATGTGTTTGCGCACGTATTTCATCGCTGGCTGGAATAAAGAGACGTGTCGCAGTATTTACTAAAATTTATAGATTGTGCGGATCTGATTTTACAACGGTTGCTGTTATTCTGAATGGAGAGGAAATCAATGGATCAAGAACCACTGGTAACGCACTGTGATCGCTTGACAAGAGCAGGGGCTTTTTTATTCTAAATTATAATATATAAACACCCTCTTGGTCTTGATTGCATTGTTCGAAAAGTTTTGAAAGTTTGCTTTCTTTGAATTTTAATAATTATTTTGCGGGTCCCACATAGGTTTGGCAGGATGCAGCACGAGGCTTAAAGGGGCTTTTTCACGCTATTTTGTAAAAATTGAGAATGCCGAAATATGTCTTCACGTCAATGCAAACTCAAAAATAGGGATCGTTTACTGGAGACTAAATAACTGCACTGAGACTGTTTACTATTCTCTGTTGTTGGGGATGGCAAGGATGGAGATGGATTGCATTTTGAAAAATTTAGCCTCAATTTTTCAAAGTTCTCGTTGCCATCTTTGAGGTAGAACTAAAAATGAAGTACGAATTACTCTTCTTGCAAATAATTGATTGATGACTTGGTCCTCAATTTCAAGGCAAAGTTTTCGGCTTGGGTAAAAGTTAGAAAGAACAATTTCTGCCGGTGTAGTTTTGGCAGGAAAACAGCAAAAGTGTCGTGATAGAGCTCCCTTAAAATCGAGATGGGATGTGGGATAAGAAATTTGTTTTTATAGCAAGATGCGGAATGAAACTCCAACGGCGACACTGGGATAAGTTACAACATTTTGAAGGAGCAATACGTGATAGGACAGTTACGTGCGGGACAGAGTCACATAACCTTAAAATACATGAAGCAACGACTTTGATTTTTTTCTTACATAAGTCTAGTGGTCGTTGTCTTCGAGAGTATTCAGCACTACTAAGTCATGTAAGTAGTCCACTATAGCTAGTTGAAATATGGCGGTGTGCTGGAGCAACGTGGACTAGCTGGGATTGGGATGGAAATGCACGTTGTGGAAGGATAGCAGGATGGGATCAAAATTAGCACCGGAATGCCGGATGCAGGATTCAAGATGATGTTAGACCTTCATTTTGCCCTTACAACAATATTTACCAAAGACAGTCAGCAGACATATTCTGTTAGTGTCTGAATTTTCCAAGTAGAATTGTTTAAGTCTTATAAGACTGTGAGCAAATGAACTTAACGTGTACCACTTACCTGATGTAACTTCTGCTTTGAGCTAGAAGTTGATTTTCTTTTGCCATCACTGCTTGGTCTATTAGTAGAGCTTGGTGATTGAGTGTTATCTAATCCTGATGAACCATTAATGCTTGGCAAAGAGACTGAGCTGCTTCTAGAACTACACAGCAAATTAAATCAAACTGTTTGGCAAGGTTTTAGTTTGAATTAATTGAGTTCACATCCGTCAGACAAGGCATTGGGTGGGTGCAGAGAGGCTCCTTGCCATTTAGAAAGACAGGTCAATGGTAAAGTATTTAATTCTACCTTGAACAGTATAATTAAAAATTATTCTTCAAGCCAGAATGGGCTCTGAATCAATAGCCCTTAGAGCTGATATGTTGCGATAAACGAGATCAATAATAATTATTGTTTTATCATTTGATCAGGTGGTGATGAATAAATACATAAAGTGATTAACGTAATTACTTTCACATTAAATTTTAATGTTACAAAACAGATGTGTTTGGTTTCAAATTGCTGCACACTCCAAATTGTTTGCCATCTTAGCCTTTCACCCAAATGTTAACTCACTTAAATTACTAATAATTTATTCATGACTCAAGAGTGAGTGTTCAGTTTTGTTACTTTTCAAAATAACACTTCAGAGTTTCCACTGTAACTCATTGCTCAAAGATGACTCCACACTCACAACACTATCATATGCAACATAAACGTGGACACAAGAATGTGAGAAAATATGCAACACAAACAAAAGGACATCTGCTTGGGCAGAGACCATTCATTTTGCTGTCATATCATGTCCATACAGGGCTCAACACTAACACTCACTCATTCACCATTGGAGAGTAAAATAAGTTGAGTGGAAAGTAAAAAAAAACAAAATCAACCAAAAATACTTGCCCGATAAGGCAAGTGGTTTTCTACAGTATGGAAAGTAGTTTTTGGTGTTCAAACATCCAGGTAAAAAATTAACAGTAATAAATAAATAATTATACAAATATTTCGGAACGCAAGAATCCACAAAACTCTGCACGCGTATTCCTGGCATAAGAAGACTGGGTACAACATAAATGGTGGAAAGTCAAGTGGGTCTGGGGATTAGAAATGTGATGAGCCTTTTTCGTTTTGGTTTTTCACGCACTACCAATGAAGTTCAAAGTGCTGTTCTCTTCTCTTCTGGAAAATAATTTTTTAGCGTGGAAAGTAAATTTCCAAATGTACTTTCAATACTGGTAAGTTGTGGGAAAAGTAAGTGTCGAGCCCTGCCATACCAGTTCCCCTCAATATTGAACAAAGACAGAGGGACAGCCTTCTTTTTATTCTATTGCTTCTGTTAATTCTCACTGCAACATAGGCCAACATAGGCAAGAACGAAAGCATAAGAAGACCAAATTTATTCATTTTCTTATGGTGATGTTCATCATAAGTAGCTGACGTTCATCTTTGGTTAAATACTGTACCTTAATGAGAGAGACTTTGACTTTGGGGGTAACACCTTCCTGGAATCAGCTGAAATAAGAAATAATACAGTAATAATGTTGCCGAGAACAATCTTGCTCTATTTACCCAAGTACAAATAGAAAGTGACCCTCGTATCATTGTACAAAAACATGTTTTTATTTCCAGTTGCACATCACAGATTGCTGTTATTATTTTAACTTGAAAACTTTTGTAATCAAACTTAAATTATTATTGTCCTTCATGATCTGAACTGGTAAATAGTGGTATCCAACCTTTGAACAACTGGGACCTGATAAATAAAACTCAACATGGTAAATGTAGACTCCTGTTTGTCTTCCAGATGCCAATTTCAAATGGAATCACATTAATGACTAAAATACAGCTGAGTTAAATTCAAGTCACTGACCAACATAGGTGGGCCAAAAGTGTGGACTGTTTAATTCAACGGATAGTGCTTATCATTTATCAAAACCAAAATCAAAACCCTATATATATTCACTCATAGCCGTTATCAATAATAAGTGAGTAAACTGCTAGCACAACATTATGTATTCCACTGCAACCTTGACAGTCACTTACCACTTGTAACCTTCTTTTTAATTATCTTTGGCATGCGATTAAACTTAACAAAATGGTAGGACTCATATTCCTATTAAGAAAGCAACATAATGACATTAGTCATGACTTTCAATGCTTTAGAGGTACACTAAATTCAACTATCTTTTTTCTATTTATGTGAAGGAGCCTGTCAGGAAAAGAGGATAAACCACTTTTGGCCTGTCACTGATCACAGCCTCCTTAGCAAGGTGACTCAGATAACAGTCAATAGGTTAGCACAATTCCACAAGATTTCCTCATAAACACTTAATGATTTTTTATGAAGGTGTCAAATGACAACAAGGTGAATTTCAGAGTGTCAAGCTTAATAGGAGACCACAAGTGCTCACAGTAATAAAATTGGGAGACTGCAAGTCAAACATTTAACAATTCAGAGAAGAAAAGACAACAAGAAAACTTGACCTACATAATGATTGTAGCCTGAAACACTAGACTAGTGGAGCAAAAAAATACCTGCTCCATTGGTTAGTTGTCACCTTAGTACCAACCTATAACATTTTAGTTAACTTATAATTTGTTACACCCATTTATAACAAAGTAAATCACACCTGCAAAACTGTTGGAAGGTCAATGTTATCGCAGACTTCATATTTAGTCAAAGCTACTCCACCTTCTTTCTCCAAAGCATTAGCTGTATCAACATAACTGTTAAGAGAAGGATTAAATTTTACAGTAATGTTATAACCAAATCCCTCCACTCATAAAATAATAATAAATTAATTTGATTGCATATATCCACTATCGACCAGCTTATCATGGACCCACATAATGACCAGCTCCTAGTTGGCCTGATAACTCAACTGGTAGAGCACTGCACTGGCATCCTAGAGTTCAGGGTTTGAGTCCAGTTCAGGAGCCTGTTTCTCGAAAGTCCCGAAAGCTTTTCGGGCCCAAAAAGCCATTTGTAAAACTCTAGCCTGCTTATTCTGTAAAGCTGGTCTTTTTATATGTTGTAAAGGGAACAAAAATAAAAATAACTGCAAAGTTTCGTGCCTCGAGACGCATTCGTTTTCATGATACAAAAAGAATTATGTCTCCCGAAATGCGCCGGAAAAGTTTCGGGACTTTCGAGAAACAGGCCTAATTCTTTTGCTACTGCTTATTAAAGTAGCATAGCAGAAACTGCAAAGATCATTAACATTAAAAATAATAACAATGATTTTAATTATAACTCATAATTATAATAATAAAAATAAGAGAAGAAGTCTCGGTATCCTACTGTAAATAGTGTTATCCTTCTGCAATTTTGACACTGACTTTATGGCAAAAAGCATTTTAATGTTTTATAATTTTAAATTATAATTTTTCTCTCTCTTAAGCTACTAGTTTAATAATTTGTAAACATAGAGTAAATAGCTGTGTTTGGAGTTTGAAAAATAGCATATTTAGTACTTTTTAAATTTTTACCTGTAAGATTGAATAAGTTTGTATAAAAAGTAGTAGAATATATATTGTAAATCAAGTTTGTTTTTCTAGGAATTTTGTTAATTAAGTTTATTTCTATAAAAATCATAATAATAATAATATAATGACGATGACGCATCTAAGCGCCTTTAATAGTACAACCTAGAAAAAGTCTATTGGTTTGCAAGGATTTTCTTACCCTTCTTCTCTCAAGCAATGAAGGATAAGTATCAACAGCGTTCGTTTACGTTGCTCTAATCTTTGCTCTTCCTTAAAATGACAAATTAAAACAAATAGCAATGAACACTTCACATCTATAGACATTTTTGATTCGAGATGAGACTCGTTAAAAAAGATTTACCGCTTCTCTGGCTTCATTAGCAGTCCTAAGCTGCATGTAACTAAGTTCCTGTGTCATCTAAACGGACCAATAAATCTCCGCATGGGAGACGCTTTCTTCGAAGTACGAAGTGTTTATTCTTTTTAATGGTTTCTTAGGACGCCATCTTGAATTTGAGTCAAGATTATGAGCACACGAGCAAAATGCGTTTCCCCAGGTTTGCGCCTGCGCACTGTTTCTCACAAAAGAATGGCGTCTCTTGGAAACATATGTGAAGAAGCCGAAGTTGGGATTTGATTGTAATATTGCACGTCCTAAAGACGTACCTAGACAACGATCAATATGTCAGAGAATTCATAGATACATACAATGTTACGAAAGCGACATCGACGAAGGGAAAGAGTCATGGAGAACCCCGTATATGCGCGATTACGGGAAGCTGTTGCCACTGGTAATGTGAAAGTCGTTCGCGAACGCATCAATGAAGGTGCTTCTACGAATCATATGGATGCGAATGGCTGGACCTTACTTCATCTGGCAGCCAGTAGAGGAAAGGAGCGCGTTTTAAGGGTTTTACTGGAGAAAGGTGGCGATGCTTTTGCTAGAGATTTTGTTGGAGGCTTCACAGCCCTTCATTACGCTGCGATGCACGGTCGCACAAGGATCGCGAAATTGTTGTTAGATTTCAAAGGACTGGACAAAGAAAAGCTTGTCGATGCTAGGAGCGAAGATGGTTGGACACCT
>BLAZ01000183.1:2681171-2696171 GCA_014633955.1 Acropora tenuis | reverse complement strand
CAAAGCTCTGCTCGGGGAAACCAAGAAATTCCTTCTTCTCCTTCCAGATGGTTGATGTTGGCCAAACCATGACCAAAAGTTACATTTGTAGATCATATTCTCTTTCACATGTTGACTACCGGCAACTTTCAAGACCATCTCAACTCAGCTGTCTTTAGATGTTGGATAGCCTGTGTCAATCTCTAGTGTTGCAAAGGCTCATTGCCGTAGGCCACATGGCAACACCATGGCAACGCCATGGCAACTGCGAAAAAGCTCTGACAAACAACTAACAATTGACGCCCTTTTTGCACGAACTTCGCCGCGGTTGATAAAGTTAGATTTCTTTGCCAATTCGACAAAGACATTTCAAAAAGAAAACGAAGAGAAAAGGTTGTAGTACCGCCGAGTAACTGTGCTCACTAGGGTGTATCTTCCTCAAATGTTCAGCAAGCGGGATAACATTTTGAAATGGTGCCGACGTCAGGTGTTTTCTAGATCATGAGTGATCTTAGTCGTCCTCGTATTCCAATCTGAAGGTCGCTATTACCTGCTTTGTGGTCGAAGCGCCAGTCCAAGCGCTATACAAGACATCAAATGAAGGATCAATGCAAATTGAGGCATGTAAGCTTCAAATACTTGCCAACACTCTAGAGAACGTGTTGAAGGGAGAGCAAGAGAGCGGGAGGATCACATGCGTACTTTGGTGAGTGTGGAATATTGTCACCTTTTGTTTCCTTTTATTTCGAATCCAATATCCATCACTTTTTCACAAAACCGTCTCCTTTGCATTTGCAATCAAGCGTATTTAGCATGGCGGTAATAACCTGTACCTTATAATTATACGTTAGTTTAGCCTAGCTTAGGTAGGAAGCGTTGATAACAATATTATTGGCGTCACATTTCCCCGGGGCATCGTAAAACCCGCGGGAATGAAACACGACGTAAATAGTATGATTGTGTTCTTTTCTAAGACTTCTAATGCAAGAAAGGCGAATTTATACTTTCACTGATTGTTCTTAGTTTGACTTGCTCGTTTAATTTAGTTTGATTGAGTGTAATAGGAAATAAATAAGCATATAGCATGAGACCCTAGATAAAGGCCAAAGTGAGACACACATTGTCCTAGGAGAAACACTTGTATCTTCCTAGGCTTGTTTTAGAGATCAGTGTTCCTGAAGTATAGAAAAAGTGTTTGTTTACTTTTGTAACAATTTCAGTTACGATGATGATATGCTGGTTTTAATGATGATATATGATAACAGAAAAGTCGTGGTGTTGAATACTATATGAGAGTTAAGATAGTTTATTTTGCATTTGAATAATGGTACCTTGATTTGCTCACTTGTATGTCTGTGAGACAATTCTGTTGACGAATGCTTTTTTTCCAGTGATTCTAATAATTTCATGAGGTGGGGAGAATTACAGTATCACAGTTAACGACAAGAAACAACCACAGATTGCTAAAGTTGCAATACATTCATGCGTGTTTCAAAAAGACCATGATATTATATCTTACAATGCTATCATCCTACTTTTTTCTAAGCAAAAATAATTTAAAGCAAATTATTAAACTTGTATATACACACGTCCTCTTCTTATCAACAAAGTTTCTTATCTCCTGAGCAAAGCAAAGCAACCACATTAACTTGAATAATGATTTACTTTTTGGTCTTAATCATCTGGCAACATGATTAAGCTTAACTCGAAATCCCACACTGTCTGCAGTCAAAGGGCCAAATAACGGGACCATACACCAGTTATTTGAAACTACAAGATGTTCAAACAATCATTGTTTTGTGTTCAATGTTCCTCTGTGATCAGCCTTCAGTCATGGCACATTTCGTCAGTTACTTTCTCAATCCAGATGCCCCGCTCGGGAGATTCAATTGTGGCAACCAGGCTCTTTTGTTGTTTGGCACCAGCATTTGTTGTGTGACAGGTTATGTCACGCAATCCAACCATTCTTTGGCTGATTGAGAGGCTGGTCACACCTTTGTGGGTACAGTATTAGGATGACCAGAGATGGCATTAGGCTCAGACGAACTCGTTGAGGAGTGCTGCCTTGTCCATGTATTGAGCCTGTCGCACTGTAAAATTTTCCTAAATCCTTTTGAAAACTGTGCACTTAGACACCAATAAATAATTGGGTTGACACAGCTATTGGAAAAGTTGATGATCTGTGCAAAACTGAGCAAGATGAAGAAGTAGAATGGCGGAGCCTCTGAAAACAGCAAGAAAATTGGAGCAAATTAGAATCGTCTGTGTCTTGGTTTAGCCTGAGGGTGCAGAAGGGTTGTGGCCGAAGATTTTTAAATGGGGCTAAGGAGAGACAGTCAGGCATATCTATTTTCTCATAGTTTAATCACTGGTAGCCCTAGTTAGCCGACATTGGGACTTGAGTATGCGCGGAAAAAAGGTTTTGAAACAATGCCTCACAGGCTTTGAGGTGGATTGTAAGAGGAAAAAAAATGAAAACAACTGGTGTCTAGCTTACCATCTGCACCTATTCCAAAGTCTAGCCACAGAAACACGGAGTAAGTGGGCAAAACGCAAAGAGCATAACAGGTGACAACAACAGCCATCATCTTAAGTACGTTTCTCTTTCTCTTTCTGTTCTTGGAATCTTCTGACACACCGCTACCCGGCAAATCGTCACGGTCGTGCCACAGTTTGAAGATCATTTTAGTGTAAGCTGGAACAAGGAATAGCAAAGGTAGTAGGTAACAAACTAAGAAGAGCAGCAGGCTGTACGCTTGTCGTAGTGTTCTTGTGGGAAATTCTTCTATGCAGCCAAAGGGTGGCCCAAGATTGTAGGCTCCAACTTCCGGTAGAGCCAGCAGGAAGGAAGTTATGGAGACCAATGTTATGGCAAGTTTAGCTTGGAACTTTGACAAGGGAGGTGTGAATGGAAGGCAAATCGCCCGGTAGCGCTCAATGGTGATGGCCACTAACGATCCGGTTGATGCAGTCAGGCTCATTACCTGCAAAGCTGAAAGAAAAGTAAGGTATTGAGGAATAGTTATAGAGTTAATCGGTTTTATTGAATGTCCATGTTTTGGTGCCAATGGTCATCTCCGCTGTAAAATTTTATTTGCAAAAGCATCGAATTCAGCTGGCTACCGTCGTCGACAACTGGATAGAATGCCACTCCTTCGTTCTCCTTCTTAAGACGCATTGCGTCCTGTAATTGGTGTTGCGTTTCGAACTGACCTAAAGCGTGTTAGGGTTTTACTTTTCAAACATGCAGTTTAGTCCAAATTTCGGAAGGCAAAACATGGCCAAACGTGGGAAATTCTTGTAGGATGCTGTGCTAATTGGTATGGTTAGACAAACGACCATCTTACTTTTAATTTGTGTAAAAAAAACGCGTGTAAAATTGCCAAAATAGTTGAGGAACGATTTCAAAATGTCGCAAAGGTCATAATGTGTTACTTACTAGGCATTGTCTTGCACCAGAAGAGTCCAAAAGGCCACGACTTAAGCTGATTGTAAATCAGAGTAAAAGGAATGTTGAATAAGCACACGAGAATGTCCCAGACTGCCAAATTCACAAGAAATAAGTTCATTGCCGTTTGCATTCTTTGGTTTTTGTACACCACAGCACAAACCATGATGTTTCCAAGGGATCCTGGATGAATTAAAAACATGGAGTAAAAAGTTATAGTTGATCATTATCTTTGTAGAATATCTGCGCTACAATGTGTTTGCATACTTTGAGGTGGATTTCACTAAGGTATGTTATTGAAGTCAACTTGAAGTCAACCTAAAGATGTAAGATATGTAAAGTTCCACGTTTAAGCTCTGAAATATATCTTTCGACGCATTGTTCACCACCGAGAGTTTTTTCGGCGTCAAGATTTAGCTCTCCGTCCTTCTGCGACTTCTTTTTGAGAAAATCCTTGAGAAGAGCTCAGATTACTAGTTTAGGAGGGGTTTCATTAGAAGCGGGATACCGGCAGTGTCTGTTGTAAGAAATCTTTTGTACGAAATTTGACACTCTGCCTTGATTTCACTCAAGCCCTCACAGATCAGTTTGAGAACCAATGAGAAGTAAAACTAAAACCAATCGCACCGATTTTTCCCGCGCTTTGATCAAGTTACAGGTAATTGCTAAGAATTCTGATTGGTTCATTGCGCTAGTATTTCGACAGTCATTCGAAAACCGTTGTAAATGATAAGGGCGACCACGGCCTTCTTTGACTAACCCAGGCACCTTTGGAAATGTATAGTCCCATGTTGTACCAATTCAAACCCTTTGGGAATAAAACGTCTTGTTCCAGGTATTTCCATATCGTTCTAGTATGAATGCTACAATGAATGCAAATAAAAGACAAAGAATCTTAGGCCCAGGAGATTTGAATAGCGTACACCATTGAGTTAGTCATGCAAGTGGGTCTATCGAAAGCACTGGCTTAGGTATCCGGCTGTTCGGCAACGGGAGGCTTACAGAACCAGGGTTGTTTGATTCGCGCTATTCTTGAAAAATGACGATCACGGTGCAATGTGTTCTTTTTACATCATTAACGAGTGTTGGGTCATCCCAGATAATAATTCTTTGAACATAAATTCTTTTGCCAATGGCTAGATATGAATGGACGCCGTACATCTCATTTGCAGGACGTGAGATTGTAATGGATATAGCTTGAGTACTGTATTCAATGAATTGGAAGATGAGATAGCTTTCGTTTACCCTGTTATCTTAAACTTGAAGCAAATTGCATTCAAAGTTGACGCAAGGTGGAAGGTCAGCTTTTAAGTTCCAAGACAATGTGAATTAAACGCCAAAAAACAGTGAATTTTAGTTGCAATTTAACTCATTTTTTAAATCTCGTTTTAAAACCCTTGGCGTTTCGTCTGTTGTCAAACTTATTCTGACAGAGTAGTCCCGAAATGTGAACTTGCCGAAAGTGCACACTTGAGTGTGCCATTGTATCGTATCTCGGTTGCAGAGGAGAGAACAGATTTTATGGTTATCTCTGAGATGAATGGGTTTAGGGCTGTTCTGAAAACTGATGAGGGTACTTTAGGGTTTTATTGATCGATAACCACGTTGATTTTGGCAGCGAAATTGTGTATCTGAGTTCAATTGTGCAATCTTTTATTATTACAAAGTCGTTACTTCTCGATTACTGTGGCCCAAAAAAAGAAAAGAACAGTTCAGAGATCATGCAGTTTCAATTGTTTTACAGCGCTCAAGAAAATTGGACGATTTTGAACATTTGAAGCAATTATTTCAAATTAATTGAACTAATTTTCAAGTCGGTGATTCCTTTCTTGTCAAACTGAGTATGACTTTTACAGATAAGTCTCAAAACTTGTCGAGGTTGCAGTGAGTGCTAACATGATTGCGTTAGGTGGCACGTGACAATGCGACATATATTAAGTGAGCAGTTCGTTTAGAGATCGTTTTTCTGCGCAAAATTTGGAAAAGTCTTCCAACGAGGGTCAAGTTAGCATTCTTGGGCAAACGTTTCCTCTTTTCCTTGGGTGGCTTATTCTTATTTGCAACGTGACAGCTTGTTGCTCTAAACATTTCTTTCCATTTGGTTTAGTTTTGTTTAGTTTTGATATCACGCTGAGCGTTAAGTTGCATTCATGTCATGTCCTTAGGAGAGAACTTTAACAACAAATACTGTATGCGCGGTACGTGTGGGCCTTCTGTTCACGGATCCTAAAATTACTTATTTACCATATTGGCTTAACAGGCCAGTTAACAGAGAAGAGTACATTTAGATTTTATCAGAATTCGTTGCTTACTTCCAAAGCCAATACACCTCAAGCTAAACTCAGAATTTGTCGATGGATATAAACTTTTAGGTAACGGTATCTACATGATAAGGTTGAGTGTTTTCAAATGCTTCGAATTCAGTTGTGTCTAAGAAATAGCCTTATAAAAATACAAATACGGATATTTATCTACGGCGTGCCATGATTTTGTAATCTATTTAATGCCGAGCACAGCATATATGTTAACGAATAGTTAAATCGAAATACAGAATGGTCTGGAGAAGCTGGCCGCTCTAAAAGAGATAATAATACGAATGAAAACACACACATACTACTAAACCCTAGAAAATATACAAAGTAATTTATTAAGTGTGTCATGAAACAAAAGACTTCATTTGCATTTGTGAGTGGAAATAGACAGGTACTTTAAAAAAGCAAAACAATTTGCGATGGTAGTAAAAGCATTTAGAAATACATAAAGCGATTAACGTGGTTCTAGATGTCGAATCAACGTGAGAAATAAACGATTAAAAGTGCAATCAAAGATTTTGCGAAGATGCATACCTACGGTAACAATAATGGTTGCAAGAGTCCAGCGAAGTATCATGGCCCATATTGGATCGTAAATTTTCGTTAGCTGTTCTTGTGTCGACATGTTTGTAAGGTTTTCTGGTGACAAAGTTGATGCCATCTTCTCGGAAGTGAGGAGCTCTGTTTGAATGAAAGCAGGTAGAAGAATCATTATTTCACAAAGCAGCACATTTCTGCACGGAGCTTGTTGAGACAAAGCATGGGAACCACCGAAACTCTGTGAACTATGGATAAATAAATTCAATTTTGAATTTAACAAAACTAGTCTCATGCGAATTTGCTTGACAGATTCGGCGATCCAAAAGCGTAAAAGCGTGCCTTGTATCAGTTAGTCTGGGCAACTATCTTCATGACTGGCCATCCAGATCTCATATTCAATCACCCTACCGCGTGCAACTGGAGGTCCTATCTCGTTTGCTCAACTGATTGCAAGTATTCACATACGATCGTTTTAGTCTTGAAGACAGAACAGTCAGATTTTGTTGACAGGTGATTGACTAAGTATTACATGTCAACTACATTCCTTGTGGTTAACACTGTTCTAAAAGAATGAATTGACCTGCTATTTGAAGACGGTAACCTTGACTGAATGGTCGTCTGGCAAGGGTTCATACGCATGCACAGAAATGCAGCCGGAGTGTTTAACTTGTAGTCATCAAGTCGTTGCCAATGGTTCACTCTCGAGGTGACTTTGTGTTTGAAAGAGCGAAACAATTTGACGTCATCACGAACAGGAGGCAAAGAGATGGATAATTTCTTTTGTGGTGTGCTAATTATTTCTAAATACCAGCCACAGTGTGAAAACACAAAAACTAATTGACACTTTCGGTGATTTGGAACTTGCGAGAGAGAGGTATCCCTACGCAGCTTGAATGGTTGACTATAGTGCGTTTTTAATCCTGGTTTGTCTTGTAACCTGTCGTTGAAAGTGGTCATTAATTGTTCGAGTCAAGAACCACTAATTTGTATTTGACTTGCCAAACCAAAGCTGAGGTTAACTTTCGTTAGCGTCAAGGTCAATGAGCATGCAGCGTTCGAAGCAAACGAAGAAGTATTTCGCACATGCTTTAGTGGTTGATAGTCGAAGGACATAAAGACAAGACAGGCATCACTGGACCAACCAACCAACCAAACCTGGCTCTTTCTGTGATCCAAAGTATGCAGGAACGTCGCAGTTTGATAAAAAGCATGAAACTTGTGATGTTGAGAATTTTGATAAAGTCATTGTGTTCGTTTAATATACTGTCAATATACTGAGGTATCGTCACAAAGGCAAAGATTATCTGCACAACGCTCATCAACCGATAAACCCCTTTGTTCGTTAGATTGTCATAAATTTCGACTTTCGTCTTGAAGTCGTTTTGTTTTGTATAATTGCTTGGCCGCCTACAGTAGTTTTAGTTTGACGTACTTCTAGTACGTGCTGAAAGGCCAGGTCTTGCGCACATATTTGAAATAAAAGAAGTGAGAGATTGTTGTAACAAATTGTGAAATCGCTTATAACGTGCTCAGTGAATCGTTTTCTTCAACTTCTATCAGAGGATTATTTTCAATTGCTTATCCTGCACTATCCTTTCAACATGCCGGCCAAAAAAGAAAAGAAAAGAAACATGAATTTAAGCACTTTAATGAAAACATGTTGGATATTTTACAGAAAGGTCTCGAATACAAATAACAGAGGGGGATCCCATGGCCTTGACTCTCCAAGAACAGCTCACCGACTTGGTGGTCCTACACGGTCATTGTCACTCGCTTATTCTCACTTCAGTTCGCAGTTGGAGCGGTCTTAAGTGTCAAATCTCCTGCGTTAATTTTCTTCCTATGTTGTCTTCATGAAGCTAAAAGGCTACTAAACGCCCTAACCGAGAGCTTTCACTTTTTAAGTCCTACCTAATCAAATTTAACTTTGACATGAGCGAAGCATTTTCCGAAAATATTTAACGAAGGAGAAATTTTGTTACGTGCCAGCCGCAAATTCACGAGGAAGGTCAAAGCTCAGAACGATCCACGCTCATTAACTTGCAATTAGCTAGTGAAGAATTTTGAGTCCGCTGTATTTGGCACTGGCGGTTACAACTCAATAAAATTGCCAGTCTGTGATTACCTTAAGTGAGCTTCCTTTGTCCGGTTTTTGATGTAAGATCATTAAATGACTTACAGAAACTGAAAGAATGAGACTTCAGCTTTGTTTTTGAGAAAGCTCCACACGTCATGAAGTAGTTGAAAATGCTCGAGTCAAACTATACAGAAGGTTGCATCCAAAAATAATGAGATCTTCATAGTCAAAACGTGACTTGAATTGTCCAATTTAACTGTGAGTCCAATTCCTCTGAAACGCCTTTGTTTTGTTAACTTAAAATTGTAAAATGAATTTGACAAAAGAACAACATGACCCGGTGCGACAACTATTTCCGGGTTAAGATAAACAAATATCCATCTCACGAAAGTGCCCATTTAGTCCCAAGTTAGAGCAGGTTACAATGGTGAGACCGCAGCGTGGAAATTTATGTTAGGAGTTTTCCTTTTTTGGTTTATTCGCTGCGTGCATCTGCCTCGTGCCGGAAAATACCTGCCCTTACCTAACTCTATGTAACTGATAAACTGAACTTTCATACATCAGTGAGGAGCTCACGATGAGAGCTTATTTAGATTTCATGTCTCATGCAACGGGTTTTGCCCTTAGCTCCAGCCTCAACAATTTTGTTTTTAGCTTTAATTAAGGAATGATTGAAATCAGCGAGTCGATGTTTGCGCAACATAATCAGTCTAATGAATTATTCTAATGCGTTCTTTAGTGCTTTGGCTCCCGACACCCATTAAACGTTACTCAGAGATAATATTTAACAACTGTCAAATCAAATGGTAGAGTGGAATTTGAATCTGTCAATGCTTACCCCAAGACACTGAAGAAACGTACCATAGAAGCTTAGAATTTTCACGCAAGGATAATGGTTTCACAGTTCGCAACCGCAACCTCAGTTCACTTCGACAATTCGCCGTTAATTTGGTTGTGGTGGACAATATATTTATTTTTCCTCAGTCTTGTTCTCCTCGTGTCTTTCCAAACCATACCCGATGATCCGTGCTCATTTACACTTCACAGTTTACATGATCGATGTTCATCACATTGTTAGTTTATGCACGTGTCGAGACAATGTTTATGTTAGCAACTACAGTTTGCGTGTCAATGTGTTGTAAACTCCAGTCAAATACCAAGACGAAAGTGCATGGTGGCAAGTTGTCAGCTTGAAGATTACCATGTCTTTTCAACCGGTTCGGAGTAAACTCAGCCACAGATATATTGTTATAGTTATAAAGGCGTCACCTCGGTCCTAACTACTTCGAACCAAACGGTGATAGGTCACTTGCTTGACAACTACCAACGTGGCTTATAAGCAAAACACGTTTGATTAAACTGATTTTCTCAGTTAGCCATAATGACACTGTTTTGAGGAGCAATCAGATCACTGCTGCGGGAAAAAGTTTGAGGAACTGAGAATGGTTTGACAGTTTGAAACGCTGGCATCCTGTCCCTTTACTTAAAAGATGTGACTGTTTGTTCTCAAAAGTTATAATTTTCGTTTGATTATCCTTTACACCCAAACACATTATTGGCCGCTCCCCGTTAATCATGGCGAACAACGTGAACAGGCTGACCTCGAGTTTTTAGTGGTCGCAGGCAAAACACATCGCACCGTGCGGGTTCCTAGAAAACTTCGAATTTGAGGGTAACTCACGGTAGAATGGATTTCGTGATCAAAGGGACCAATGATGACAGAACCAACTTTTTCCTCGCCTTTTCAACAAGTCGCGAGACATCTAAATAAAGCCTCTTTTCTACTGAGTTCAATACAGAGCTCCAGTTCCCAGACGTGTATGTTCTCTCGCAGTTTTTTTAGCGCTACTAAAGCAATAACCAGAAAGCACGCCTGCATGAGCGCTAAAAAACAGCGAGGAACATAAACCTTCATTTCAATAGATATGACTACTTGCACTTTTAGTGTCAAACCACACTTCTTCTAAGTTTTTTTTCTTTGTTGTGTCTTTTTTTTTTTCAATTGAACATTGTGATTCTCCTCGGAAATAACAAAACCAAGATAAAAACAACAACAAAGGAACAAGAACAACTAAAAAATCCCGAGTTGCTAAAAGAACGCTTAGCACTAACCGAAGCTTCGAGCGACTATGCCCAGGTTGTTGAATACGGATAATGAAGAATACTTACGTGCAATTTCTCCTGTGCAGTCCTTTGCCGAACTGAACAAACTTTCTTAGTGGGAAGTTAGTCCTCTAAAGTCGGCTCATCATGTCTTTTAATTTCGTGAATTTCTGCAAAGGTCAGAAGTGGGAAGATGAATTACTATTTATGCATCAGAGAAAGGGCGTCCTAATCTTACCAACTGAAAATGTGTTCCACAAGACACCGTATTGACTAAGAACAGGGCTCTTTCCTCGCCTCGCTTAACGGAACCGGTTTAATAGAAGTTTACCACAAATTGGATTATATCTTTTTTCGTAAATGGCACTTAACTTAGAGCCTTGACTGTCTAAAATTGTCTTTGACAATTAGAAGTTCTAAACAAATATCCTGCCTTGAACTAAATAGGTTGCGTTATACCTCTTGAAAAATTAACGTAATTGCAACAATTCCTACACATTCGCAAACTGTCGGATTTATCTATAAGAATGTAATTGGCCGGAAAAGTAACATGCGACAGTGATTCTTTTCTACGCAATGATTGCGTCTAAATACTTAGCTTCAATTTCTGCTACATTTTTAAGACGCTGCCTTAAATTAAACGAAAACAATATCCTTAATTAATTAAGTCACTGGTTTTGTTTGTGAAAACCAAGTCATTAAAAATCAATTTTGTGTGATGGTCATAAACGTGCCTACATCATGCTTGTCAGGTTGATATGATGTGATCCTTGATAGGTATCTAACGTGGCATTTTTTTGTTTCATAACGGGAAGAGGACGGGCGTATCCCTGTGGCGTCAACCCGATCATTCTTCCGTTTTCTTAAAATTTCTCAGGCCTTTTGTACTCTTGTGGGTTAGGCAACCAGTCACGAAACACAATCAACTAGAATTATTGAAGAAGCCTTGATAAAAATACTTCTAATTTTACATTCACCTACAAGAGTCATTTTTAATTGGCCTGCATTTTCTTTGTCTACATTGTGTCAGAAAGAGTTTACAGTGATGCTAGGGTTAGTCTCTCGGATTAATTCTCAGATCAAAAAAGGGGCGAGTGCTATGTAAACCGAGGCTCGATTTTATGAACCTTTCGGAATTCAACCGAGGAGTGTTGTATAAACCCAACTCTTTTGAATAATGTTCATCCCATGGCTAATACAGTACAGCAAAACTCATAGATAATAAAGGTATTATCCACCTACAACCTAAGCCCCATGTAATAACATTCTGAACATGGCTTATGTCAATGGTAAAGATGAGCTTATCTAAGATATTTACTTAGTAAACAGACAATTCCCAAAATTGTTGATGTGAAACCTTTTCAATTAGAAACGTCAGACCTATTTCCTTCAGTAAACACGAGCTGATCTCTTGTCATTTTCAATATTTCGACAATAACTTTTCAAACGAAGAGGCTATTTTCACAGCAGTTCCTAGAATTTATATACAGGAGAACTAATTAAAGTTAAGTACCACGGACTGATGTCATCTTCGACATAACTGATGACAAGCGGAACTGTGGAAAGCTAAAAAGAGCAATACCCAGCACGATAGTCCCGCAGAGAGCCTCCTCGCAGGCTACGATCACGATAAATAGCATTAGAACTGTTGGGGGCAAGTTTACAGAACTGTCATCGAGAAAATCTCGACAAATCATTGTTAGTTAACACTTCAAAAGCATTGCCATTTACGCATACGAGATCTAATTTGGTGTTCACCTCTTGTTGCCTGGTGGCCGACTGAACAAGTCAACGTTGACTTACTGACGCAGTTTTGACGTGACGAGAAAGTCCTCCATTTTCCCTTTGTCACGAGTGACATTCACTCACGAACAGATAGTGAACGAGAATTAATGTAGTCATTTGAAAAAATACCTCTGAGTAATCTTGGAGGTTGAGTTTTCTCTACGTCAAAAAAGGAGGTCTGCCGGTTCCAAAGAAATTAGCCCAGAAAAGAGTCAGCAAGCATTCTTGTTTAGTAATATAGAAACTTTTCGCTTCTTACATTGTTATTCCCGTTGCGTGGATAGAAGAGCTGCAATCTCCTCAGCACAACTACTGAAGGCCAAAGAATAATGACAAAGTACAGAGTAAATCGCCCCTAAAATGACCTTTTTCTTTTCATCCCAAATGGTATTCAAGATTTATAGATATAGTCATATCCACGTTTCTCTAGCTACAATGTTTATCTGAGATAGTTATTCTCCACTTAGTTTTTAATCAATTTAGCACAGTTTTTTCAACTATAAAGCATTAGGAAAGTTTCCTTAAATGCTAAAGAAGTCTGTGCTTTGTGCAGAACTTCAAAAGTCTTTCTTATTTTCATATTTACACTGTTCTCCTTTGAAATTCTTCGATCTACCCTTGATTGTATGTCAGCGCTGTTTTGGCGAAGGACACATGGATATTCACAAAACAATACATCCACTGTTTATCTTAACAGTTTTAAATTACAAGACGCCAAACGAGACGGGTAAATCGACTTTTTGCGATACAACGCGTGCATGTAAGTGATAAGAAAGATCAATCGGTCGGTTTTATCATACAGGAACACTAACATTTTTGGCCTATAAAATTGCAGTTTCTTACTAAAACTTCGAACTTGCAAAGTTTAATGGTTTTCCCCTCTTCTTGCTGTCATTCGTGAGTCCAACCATATAATGTTTTAACACGAAAATTTAGTATCAAGCCGAGTTCGAAACGTCAGCTAAGTTATCTTTGTACGGTTGAAGTGTGACCTTTATTAACCGGCCTGTTTGATACCAATGTTTACTTCCCAACCGACTCTGAACAGCTGTTTCTTTGGTTCCTTTAGAAACTAAACATGTTCTAAGTTTCGTCTGAGATATTGACTCGATTTTCCACTTTATTGGACTGCTGCACCGTCCATACCACTTCAATGCTAAGTGTCATCGACTCTAGTACCGTAACTGGTTAACTGAACACTTTTCCAGACTAACCGTCGCCACACATTGCCAGAAATAAGGAAAAAATAAAAGAAATTGATAATCATCGATGGATCGATGACTAAGCAGTATAGCGGTGTTAGAATTGCACACATTTTAGGCATCCTACTGATGAACAGTTGCAACACAGATATATTTTTTAGCGACTACTATCATTTGCAGTCTGTCCGCTTTGAATTAGGAGCACTGAAGCCGTTTCAACCAATTATTACTCTTGGTTATATTTTTATTCTGCGGGCTTTTTTGGAGTTCGTAGACTGTTTATATGGGGGAAATGTTGTGTTAATGCATTACAAAGCTAATCACTTGCTGGTACATTGCCTTGTCATTTAACTGATTTTTGGTACTACCTTCCTCCAAAAAACAAGGCATTCATTGCATTGGATATTATTTAGCACACATCGGGCTGATCCGATTCACAGTGGCATGTAGTGTTTTCATTGTTTTTTAAAGTAAACTGGTTCTTTCCGTCTTAGATTGCTAAGAAATCATTTAAATGAACTTCAAATCGTCATGGGTGAAAAACGACCGCAGTCTATGAATAATAAATCTGGATTGCTTACGTTCAGTTTCGTAGAATCATTGACTTCAACATGAGTTAGTGAGGACATTGGGTCCGGCTTTTGGTACATTTTATGTAACTCGTGTACTTCCAGTGCGTGGAATATTTGAAAAAAAATGCGTTTGAGGAAGTTATAGCCAGGTGACAATACTTCCTTCAAGTAAATGCCTCTAGGTTGCGTTTGGTATAATGCATTTTGAATTCAGGTGAGTGTGGTCAACCTTCGACAATACGAAACAGAACTGTTGCAAGAAAGCGAAAGTGAAATCCCAAGTGAAATTCTGAACTGATTTATCAAGACAAATCACTGCCCCTCTTAGAGTTGAGCACTCTATTTTTTTTTCTTAAAAAAACCCCAGGATTTTTAGAATATGTTTCAGAAGACTTGTAAGATTAAGATGCAGCAGGTGGAGCTGTCTCCTTTGCAGCGCGATGAATTGACCTTTGAAACATTTCCATGCCCAAAGCACTAAACAACCTGTGATTAAGAGGAACGCTTCTTCTGTCTCCCTTATCTATGTGTATATGTATTGTTATAATGTTCACGATACAATAATAATAATAATAGCTATTATATTTCAATCTATGTAGATTTAGCCGAGCGTAGTTGCTTTACTTATTGAGGAGACTACAAATCAAACCGAATAACAGGAAATCATATCAAATCTTTAGTTTTCGGAGAGAGAGAGGAAAACCGGAGTACCGAGGGAAAAACCTCTCTGAGAAGAGCAGACAACCAACAAATATAACCCACGTAAGGCGTTGAGGGCGGAATCGAACCCGGACACATTGTTGGAGCGCGTGTGCTGTTACCACTGCGCCTACCCTGTTCATAAACCTCCAAACCACTTCTTCCTGTTTAAATGAGCTTGTCCTACACTTAAGTGGTAGTTCAATGAAAATGTTTGACGCGACAGCTGACCCTT
Organism: Acropora tenuis; assembly: GCA_014633955.1. Lineage (NCBI taxonomy): Eukaryota > Metazoa > Cnidaria > Anthozoa > Scleractinia > Acroporidae > Acropora > Acropora tenuis. The sequence continues at coordinate 2,681,219 of BLAZ01000183.1, read as the reverse complement.
GCCGTTACGATGTTCTGTTTGGCTCCTGGTTGATGGTGATGGTGTTGT
>BLAZ01000183.1:2657790-2681161 GCA_014633955.1 Acropora tenuis | reverse complement strand
TAAACTAGGGGGGTTTGGGGGCATGCCCCCCCAAGAAAATTTGAAATTTTAGTGCTCTCAGAATGCCAGTCCTGGTTCTGAGTTCTTCTTTCTCGATTTATCAAAGGATTGATCAACTAAAATTTGATACCAACATTCTTGTAGCTTTTTCAAGAGAATACACATGCCATTGCCTCATCGATAAATGCTTCGCTTATTGGAAATGTGAGAACGAGCATTCAATCAAAGTGAGTCCTGTTATGGATTATGTCGTGAGTCACCTTTATCCATCAGGAGGGGTCCCGAATTTCGTAACGTTTGTAGATTTTTGGTTGAAACTCATGACGAATAAACATGAAATGTTTCTGTTGTAAATATTGACAAGGATGACAATGTAACAAGGTGCCATGAAATTTTAACATTTTGCCCTTGGAGAATTCTTTTTTCCCAGAATTCTAAAGACCAGGCTTTAGAGCAACTTTCCTAGTCCCTTTTACGGAAATGAAACGATGTTATCTTGCGTCGGACGTCCCAGACGTTGCACGCGAAGTGGCATGTTATAAATTTAATTACTCAGCGCATTCAGCATTATCGAGTGCTGTTTTCTCGCCTCCACCTCTGCCTGTTTTCGGAATGCACTTAGTTGGCAATTTACGTATTTGTGAGCAATCAAGACTGTTTACAATTCTGAGAAGCCGCAAGTCCTTGACGCAAGAACTTCCTGGTTCGGAACCAATCAGAAGAGGTCGTCATTCTCAGCCTGACCGAGGTGGTATTGGGCATATTGACACCTTACGTTGAATAATGTGGCTCTAACATTGATTTTTTTTTCTGTCAAACATTCTTGACCAATTTGGTACCATGCATGCTTCCGGTTATTGTCATGGATTACGATTGCTTTGTTCAAATTCAGTAAGCTATACTCAGATCAGCGGAATTTTAGTTAGTTTTATTATGCTGGCCAGCGCATTGCTGAGTATCCATGTACCCAGCTACATCATCCAGTGAACGATATTTTATATTACGATATTACTGTCCATCCCTTTCTTTGTTGTGATACGTCTAATTAATGGCGAGTGAAGGGCTTAAAATCACACAGTTACTTTGTTTCTTGGCATATCAATTTGCAAATTTAAAATTCTCAATCCATTCACATCCGCTTTTGTCAAAAGAATATCGCTCTTAGAATTTGAGGAGCTGCAGGCTTCCCGCTGCTATGTGAAGCAGGTGTGTCGCTATTATCACAGCCTTAGCAGTCTAGGATTTAAAAAATTCTCTGTTCGATCGAAATCGAGCTATGGACCTGTTTCTCCGTAAATAACACAAGGTTTGACCAATCTGTAATTGAGTGGCCAAACTCTTTCTAATTCGTAATTCATTTTAACAAAAGAAAATTTATCCCTGCGTCTATTGTATTAGTTTTGTTCTCTAAAAAGGCAGGATATCAATTTAAGGCGAGTTCTGTGAATTTTCTTTCATTAGCTCCATCAAGAATACGATAATCAAAAAATAAATTTGTGATTTGATGTAACAAGCATGGAGTATGTAAGGTGATGGAACGGGATAAATTTAAAATTTCTCATTTCCTAAAAGGCTGAAATGATAACCCATTTATTGTCCTGAAGAAAAAACATCTTTAAATACAACTTTGTGTTTGAAATCTTTTCGCCCGATAACCATCCTGAAAACAGTATAATTTCGAGGCGTTCTCGCTTGATAATTGTTTAAATAGCAAGTTAAGACTAAGGTGATGCGCTGTGATTTTAAGCTCGCTCTGAGCTTATTTTTTGGTCAGACTCCTAAGTTATAAAGTAATGGTCATAGATATCTATTTTCAATACCTGGATTTCGCGTTTTTCCCTTGCTATCGTGTGTGAGATGCATCCGAAACCACTTCAAGGTCAAAAAGGCGAACTTTGAGAGGTGTGCGTATCTCTTCGCTTGCTTGAGTCAATGAGAGATTTTAGCAAACTCCCCCTAATTTAAATCTTCTTGAATCACACCTGTAGAAAGAAACAATGGAAGTAAATCATTTCAACCCCAGAGGAAATTGACAAGAGGGAGGAGTTAGGAGATACTGCACGAAATCTAAACTGTCGGAAGATCACAAAGACATCTCACCACATCAGAGTATTTTGCACCTGGCAGGTGCTACTAAAACTGTGCTTGTCTGACATTCTTATCTCGATTAACTTTGAAGATGAAATATTCACGGGCATGTTGTGGTCTCAATGAAAGCTGTGGATATTGTTCAATGAATGCATCGCGCATTATGCAAAAATACCTCCCGGAATCAAGTGATGTTCCATTAAAATTACTGATAATCTGTTGGAAGCAAGACAGGAAGCTCTAAACGTGGTACATTTTCTCTTGTTTTAAAATCATCCTTCAGAACTGTAATGGAGTTCCTATTTTTTTTTTAACGAAGAGACGACTTAGGACATATTTCCGAGTAGCCGCGCTTCGTTTGTGAGACGGTTCGTGTGATGTCGTTGGTTTCTGAGGATCACAAGAATTGCTAACTTTCAGCTGCCGTGAGAGGACTTGTGACAAGGCAGTTTTTAATGTAAGTGATTATTGCGTAACTTGGAGACGGAACTTCAAAGACAGAATAGATTAATCAGGAAATAGGAGAAGTTGCAAAATACGATTTTGTCTATTACAACGATGATGACCATAACAATGATTATGACGATGCGTCTTTCCATCTAAAAGTGTGCAAACAAGGACTTGTTGGCTGATTTTTTGATATGCCTCTTTAAATCAGGTGCAAGAAAAGTAACTAAGAAAACATGATTTTAGCTTCATTGTAGCTCTTGTTTCGCTTATTTTAAAGGATGATTTAATCTCTTTTAATTACCAGAAACTGTTCAATTTTCATCTAAATCGTTTTGTGTGATCTGTTTATCACGTGATAATTGGATCAAGTTGGGTGGATGAAGTTAAGTGTCTTGTTAAGTGAAGTCGGAACTCTGAACTTGGTGGGGAATTTACAAAAAGATGGGAAGGCAAACTGAGTCACCTCTGACGTAAATCGTTAGCCCAGAAGCCGATAAACAGGAGCGTTGGAAGTCTACGTGTTACTGTCACAGCAAACTCCCGCCAGGCAGGGCTATTTTTAGTTTCCTACTCAACCAACAGCCTTGGGTCCTGAATAACCAAATGACACGGACCGGAAATTGACTTGTTCTAATGGGCGAATAAAACGTATTTAATATAGCCTTTAAATACCCACGCTACCTGCTTTACTGAACGATCTAAAGAAGTCACCTTCGCTAGCACAAATGACTCCAAGAGTATCAGTACATTGTTTGGGAAAATTCTCTTAGAGACGTCGAAAATTAAGTGCTGTCTCATTGAAAGAGACTGTTTTTGCTTGGTACTTATCTCCAGTGATTGACGCACATATGTTTCAAACATTTGACAAGTTTAAGACAAAAATAATTTACCGTGATAGAAATGGTTGATGCGATAACTTGATACAGAACACTCGTTAGTTCCCCACGATAACCCAAGACTATTTTTATGTCACCTCGAAAAAACGTTTTTCATCATGGAGTAATGTGATGGCAAATGCCAAAATTTAACATGCACATTTGACAAGTTTACTACTAAAAATAACTTGTAATGATAGAAAAGGTTTGATATGATAAAAACAGAAGACACTCGTTAGTTCTTCCCCTTGATAACCCACGGCTATTTTAAAACTACCTGAACAAAAATGGTTTTCTTCATGGAGTATTGTTAAATTTTCAAAATCCCGCAATTTATGTAACATGCAAGGGCATCATGTTTGTTATATGCTCGGAAATTTAAAATATCCCCTCATCAAATGCTCATGTATTCCATTCATCGCGTTTGAAATTCAAACAATGCACGTTTTATTATTGGATTTATGTCTTTTCTTAAGATGCATGTAACTTTGCAATGTCACAATTCAGGTACTTCAAAGTTGGAAATAAATTAAGTAAAGGAATGTATATTCAAAAGACGCTCATTTTGTTTAGTTTGCCATGATTAACATTCTCACCATGGGTCCAAGTAATAAAACTGTTGTTGTATCCATCAAATTCCTGGCACGTAATGAAACAGAAAATGAAAATGCAAGGAAGCACGTATCTGAAGAAATTCAGTCGTGTTTACCATGAACTGCTGTGAACTGGCAGCTGGTCCATGAAACGTTCCCTTAAAACTCTTCAGACATTTTACGTTTACACTCTTTAAAAAGATAGAAGCAAAATAAATTGCAATCGATGTGAACTTCTATTTATAATTGCTATTATTGATCATGATTCTCGCTGAACATGTCTTTGCAGCGCATTATGTATTTTTTGCTTTGCCGAATTTTCTTTATCTATCGCATACGATTCTTACGCAATATTTTTTTTTTCGTGGAAAATCTCTGTGTTCTATTATCTTTCAGCTGCTGTTACTTGTCTCTGTCAGAGTTTCCTTTGTCAGCAAAGCAGTCTGAATATTCTTCCCATCAAGCCGGTTGACACTAACTTCCATTGAATAGTTACGACTTAAAATAGTGTGACTTTTGAAAGCCTAAACTGTCCACAAAGAGAGTGTAAAGTCTTATTTATCTACTAACTCAGGTAAACATTTCTAATATTTACATACATAACCAAATCGAAAAGATTCATTTATTTTGTTATGGTCCAAAAACGAATCACGCAAGCCATCTACGGGCCTCAATCTTCCAACGCAAGATGTTTTAAACGAAATTCTCATTTTATTGTAATTGACTTATCCTAGTATAGTCTCAAAATAAAAATTTTCGTTGTGATGTTGATCTCCGTTGACCTCATTAAAAGAAAAAAGACAAGCAAACAAATAATAAAACTAGAACAAAATATATTCACCGCCTGGAGACGTTTAACCGTAGAGCATATTTCATTTACTTTTTAATAACGACAGTTGGTATCTGAGATTTAGTAATCAATATTAACTCCCGACCGAGTATTGCGCCTTTGATTCTTTAACATGAATTTTAAAAAAAAGCTATATACCTGATAAAGATTGTGGATTACGTGTATGCAAATTTTCCATACCAGTTGAAAGCGTTCCCTGGAGGAAGACTTGAGCCACCTGTGAAGTTCTTCCGTCTTGGAACGACTAAACTCTTAGTTAGAAACAAATCGCACGGATTTTTGATCATTGTATTAGAGCGTGTTATTTCTGACTGCCAACAGTGCTACGTATTGAGTTGTGTTATCTATGATCAAATCGACTTCGCTCCTGTATACGATGACCGTGTGGAATTTTTTTTTCTCTTCCGGTTTTATAAGACATTGCCCAGAGATTTTGTATCAAGTTGGATACTATTCTCTTGGAAAGGAAAAACGAAAATGGAATAATAATAATTGTAAGGCCGTTCGTGCTCGTGTCTACCACAAGGCTACCAATTCTTTCTTTTCTACTGTCTCTTCAATTTTTTTTTCTCTTTTACAATTGAAAATTGGTGGAGTTGCAGTACACCGAATGCATGCATGACAGTGATATTCGAAAATGAAAATTGTCCCATACCTTAAAATCGTTCCATACCTTAAAATCGTTCGTCAAGGTACATTGATAATGACGAGAGGCAACACCATGTAACGAATCGTTTTCTCGTACTCTGAATCAGTCCCCTGCAATTATATAGCAAGCGTAGACCTCACCACATTTTTAATGACTTACTTTCGAGACAAAAAATATCATTTTTATGCGCGTGAGAATTCTTCGAATCTTCTTTTCTCATTAATTTATCAAAGCTACAGTCTTTGTATCTCAATTTGCCGCGCGACTGAGCTTCCCGGAACTGTGACATAAATAGCTACTGTTGTTAGAAGTGTAAAATAAGCATGTCGAAGTTCCCTCAATATTCAAACACCTCCAGGAGTTGTTGAACATCAGTTGCAATCTTGACACACTATCAAGTGATGCGATATAGCCCCAGCTTGATAGGAAGTCGCCTGTTTTCGATCCGATAACAAGCACCTCGCGTGTTCAGTCTCGGCAAATCATTCAGGCAGATAATATGCTACACGATGCCGAGTGTAAATGCGACGAACAAAGAGAGATTAGATGATGATTATTATTATAATAGGGAGGAAAATGATTGATGTATTTTAAATCACAAACTTGTTTTATTCAATAATGAAACACGAAATTTCTACCACTGGCGCAGAACCACAGTTCTATATGAAACTAGTAACCTTTCCATTCCCATTGCCGTGGATATTGACTGCGGGGAAAGTCCGAGTTCTTCTAACAGGAGCCGAAGCCGCTTATGCGACCTTGCGATAACTTGTTCTGGTTCTCTGCCATTTTACAGCAGATAGTAGCGGTAGCTAGATCACAAATGAAATCTGAAAATGGCAATGTAGGCATCTCGTACTCTTTGCATGACTTTTTATTATGCTTTAGTTTAGTTTTCTTCTCTTCTTTTATGCTTCAGTTTTCAAATCAGGCTTTTGAAATATTTATTAAATATCCACTCGTGTGTTCAAGTAGCTTAGCTTTAAGTCTTTTCATTAACGTTGTTTGACAAGTTACATATTAAAAAAAGCCCCAAAGCGAGTCGCATACAGCGAAAATCACAGAAAATGTTACTCTTCTGCTAAGTTTATAACTTAGGGTTCGATGAGATAACTGGTAATACCAAATGAAATGCGAATAATTACTTAAGAACTTAAGTCCGCAAAACACAACTACAACGTTAACTGCATGAAAAGTTAACTTCTGAGAAACCTGAGAGAAGCTACTGAAGTAGGCTTACAAAGAATTATATATACGCTTCTTCAGCCCTTTCTTGAATTTCTGTGGTATCACTACTTATTCGGTGAAAATTCAAGTTGTTTATCATTCAGTAAGGCGCACTTTGGTTTTATAGCAGGCCTGGACTTCAATGATCACTATGAATTCAAGTATTATCCAGAGAATATCAAGTGTATAAACGAAATGCATTAATTTTTTTCTGTTTGTATTACTAGTGACAACGTAATATTAAAAGAAAATTGACCATCTCTGTTTGCCTCTCTTCGATTTACACTGAAGACAACATGATTAATGATCTATTGTCATAATTTTGAATTCCTAACTTGTCGGTCTTACATCAGTTACGTAGGCGATCAGTTGTTGTTAAATTTGATTTCGCTAAACGTTTCCCATCTCCCAGCTCTTTACCATAAAAGAATACATCACCAAGTGGATGTTACACTTTATTATGTAAACTAGAGTGCTTTGTAGGGATTTCTTCAAGTGAAAAATTGCAATAATTTTACGTGTTTTAGATCGCCAATCAGCTGCTGAACGTCATTCGCTCTCTTAAGCGCCATGAATGAATGGTAACGTTATAAAAGTCGACTTTTTCTTGTTAGTAAGGTGTTTGCCGCTGTTTCGAGAAAGGTTGTCGGAACGTAAAGGCGCACGCGACAATTCCGAAAGGTAACCTGGGATGTGATCAACTCGTTTAATCGAACAGAAGCAGTGTACCTAAATTTATTATTTCCCACGGTTCCTTTCGGTCTTGTCGTGCGCACTTATGCACTTTTTTTGACAACCTTTATCAAAACAGCTGTACATAATAAACAAAATTGAATGCATGGTTACTTGGAGATATGGAATTACTCTTTTTGTTTCAACTCCGTATTTTCCTTCGTTCGCTGCGCTCACTCGAGTTGAACATTCGAAGAGAAACTCCTTATCCCCATGCCCATAAACGTTCTTTATTTATGACTTAAAAGAAAACACAATCGACGTATCACCGTAAGAGATTCCACAAACCTCCAGCATGTGTATGTGTTGTTTTGAAGTGGCGCCGATTTTACTCGAAAGCAAGAAGAAAAATATTATATATACTTCAAGCCATCACTCTCAAGGACCTCGCTCATCGATATATTGTTGCTTCCGTTGGATTTAATAGCGAGTAGGGCACAACGTGAACTAGTTTATACGTGACAAATCAAAAACTGGTCATGTCTTCCGTTTTCTGCTAGAAAACAATACTTTGTTGGTGCCTGGAAAGCAATTATTATGCTAAGATCCTTTTCTCTTTTGTTATACTTTCTGCATGTATGGAATGTACCAAACACTGTTAACATATTTGAACAACGTTATTCAAGAATAATATATGTTTCTTTTTATGTCAACATTAACATTATTCTAGCTCCATATGCCTTGTGCTTTGCCGCAAAATCAACAATTGAGGTACTTGAACACACTCGTGGTTTTAGAGTGCGGCACTATCCATAATCGTTTATTACCTGTTAATTAGGATTGAAGTACAATATCGAGTAGAAAATCAAGCCTAAATTGAATTTTCATTTTCGATTTGAAATGCCTGCAGTTAATTATATTGTCAATATATGTGTTTGTGTGTGTGTGTAAGGGTTATTTTTAGGCAACGAAGGGATATGTGATTTATTCAGCCCGAGGTGAATGAATTACATATCCATGAGGTACCTATAAATAACGGCCTTATTTTTTCACTAGAGCGAGGTTTCAGAACCGTGGCCTAAAACAATGGTTAACAATTCTCATATTTTCAATTTGATCAACTGTTCAGTAGTAGTTAAAATGTAATAACAGTTTTGGGTTAGTAAATGTAACACTGTTGAAGTAAAGTTGTGATCTTGTTTGTCAGTTCGTCAAACGCGACGCATGTGGGTATATTATGAGGGGAATATTTCTGTAATATTCCCCACCGGATTATCAATTCTAATATTCCCCTTGCTTTTAAGTCAGTTGCAAACTAGCCGGGTTCATTGAATATAACCGGCCTGGAAGAACAGTGGAGAACGAGCCTTGTGAAAAATGATGAGTTTTAATTTAATCTATGTTTACAGTCCTCACACTGTTCCCAAGTATCACAAGATGCATTCGAACTAAACTTGAGAACTGTAATTAGACTTTTCGCCATCGCCAATTCATACTGTAATACTATCTTTCCAAAACAAATATGTTTTAAGCAAGTAGACTGCCGAACAAATTGCTAATGGTAATTAAATTCCGTTATAGGGCCTTGAAATTTCCGTTATAAGCTTTGCTACGACCTGGTGAAAAAAAACCGAGAAATTAGAAATTTATCTGTGGAACACCAGGTATCGGAAGATTGGAAACTCACAATAAATTGAGGGTCGTCAGAGTGCATGAAATTGTTCTGGGTATGTTTTAAAATGAAGATAACCGTTATAAGTAATGGCAGATATGTGGTTTTGGCCACCGCCTACTTTGCGCTACAAGGGACATTAAGGCGCCAACCAGTTCAGCAGGTCACACCCAGATCAGAGTCTAAAACGGACTAAGATCAAAGATATGCTTTCGCAACTTTCAAGTATTGGCTAAAAAAAACTGACAAGAAAGCGATAATTTTGTATGTCTGAAATTAATTCAACTTCCTATTCTAGTCTGATGTGAAGATACTGCAGAAACCTCGTTTCACCACAGTAATGTTTAAGGAGAATACCTCAGAACACAAATCTATCAGTAAAAAGAGAAAAACAAATATTGGACCGGGTCTACGGGTGGTTGACAATTCTTAGTTTAAAGGGGTCTGTTTAAGTTGCAATTGAAATTTGCAGGACAGAAGCAAATCCACAAAGACTCGTTCAAAGTGTTGCTTATCGCATCAAATTATATACGAATAAATTGAAACATAATTATTAGGGCGCCAACGCCACGACAACGGAACAGCAAAGGGAAATTTTATTTACTTGAAAATAACCAGCTGCCGAGACCGCCGTCAATTTTCAATAATTCCACTCAATTCACTTTTTCAATGTTGGCGAATTGGGAGTTAACTGTTTTGATAGGAAAGCCGTTGAAGTGAATATGGAGAAAGATTTAATGCTACATGGGTCTTACGTTATTGTCAACTTCTCAAGTGACAACTTCGGGTTGATGTTTTGTAAACTGAATACAAGAGACTTCAGAATTGTGCAAGAATCAGCACCTTACCTGCGGCACACTTGCGAATTTTTTTTCTTCAAGAGTTAATTGTTTGGTCGTGCGATACTGTTTGTTCTAAAAGGTACTTGTTTTCGTTAGTCTGGCACGTATTGATGTCATGTCGACGTTTTTTATGGTCAGCTAGTCGTAAACGTTGTACGTCGTTTTGTTTTTCAAGTGGACACTATTCAGGAGGCAAGCGGCGCGTCGCAAAAATCTTTGAGATATATTAAATTATGACGGTATCAGTTATTTACGCTCAAAGCAATTAAAGAAAGAAGGAAATTTAAATTAGGGACAGGTGTAGGAACTTGGGTTGAAAGTCGTACGTGAAACAATTTTACAGGTATCACTACAAAGTTGATTTCAATTATTAACAAATGAGTTAGCACTTGTGATCCACTTGCGATTAGCCTCCGTGATCAAAAACAGGCCTACGTTTTGTAGGTAGCTCATAAAACGTTGGTGATTTCTGTTTGACCAGTTCCCTGTATGGAAAAGAGTGATCTTTTGTTGGAGAAGCAATAGTCCTTAATTGTGAGCTATGTGTAAGTTTTGCTTCTCGATTTCTCTGTTTGAGTAGCCATCATGATCAACTCGTCAACAGGAATTCCATTCCATTAAGTTGAAGCTGATCTTTAAAGGCCACTTAGGTATTGTGTTGGACTTGCGATAATATGACACAAAGTTGTTTACAAAGAGTACTGACTTGCTAATTAAGTTTTATAGTTTGTGTATTTTCTTGTTATTAGATAGAAATCACATTGAAAGATTCTTTGACCATTTGTTATCAGCAGTTGCGAGAAGGAGAGAGCTTTCTTGACAACAGATGTTGAGGAAGAAAAACGTTTTCTGATATTTCCTCGACTCAACCCCTACACAAATTGGTTACACGTGACTGCAAATTAAGTACAACTGATCTACCTAACATTGTCTGGGATGTGGCTCAAATTTAGCGCCACTACTTTCAAGTAACGTTTTTGGCCATCAAGTACAATTCGCATGCAGTCTTCGAAAGGTTTTGACAGAAGAGGAGACTTGAGCAATCTCAGGAACTGCACAACACTGCATTTTCCTACCCCTCCACCCCAAGTACCACTGCCAAACAAACGCTGCTTCCTTCTCACTTTTCAACTGTACACGAAAAAACAAAAACAACCGAATGATTGCTACCTTTACGCCTTAAGATTTCTAAGAGAATGGCATTCTGGATCATTGTCTTCGAGAGTTGACCATGGTATGGAACCCCATAATGTTAAATCGTTCAATCGCGGCACGATTTTCAAACCCAACCGTTACTTATCATTATTAGTGACCCAGTAACTCATTTTCGTGAGGATGTGCTTTCGTCACGATTAACTTCGTTTTCTTTATGGTAGGGAAGACGTTATGATTCCGCAGTTACTGATGCTGATTAGTCATAAGTTATTTCTCCCAAAGAAGTGCTCGCAGGAGAACGACTCCTTTAAGAAGCAATTTTGAAAGATGGGCTGCTGTGATATACTCTCTACTCACCTATAAGTTTTTGAAAATGAGTTATTCCTGTATCTCATAAGGTCTCTTTCAATGGTTACTGTTGGACTAGCGGTGGACGTATGAAAACCTATAGATACCATTGACAAAAGAATCGTGACATCCAGTTCGGTAATCAGCAAGCAGAAGTTCAGCTTTCGGTGAGATTAATTTAAACAGTGATAACGTAAAGGAGATTGCATCGATATGCTTTATATTATCCTCTGTGTGAGCCACGAATCACTGATTTAGTCAGTGCTCCTTCCTCAAGCGTTTCATTGTTCTAAAATTGCCGGTCAGACGCTATCTTCAGTTTGTTCATTTCGTTGACATTTGTGGTTTCTGGCGAAAGGGACCCGCAATCAGCCACAAATCGCCTTTTAAATTATTTTAAGATGATGTTCTGTTTTTGAACAATTTCAGTGATTAAAATAATTCTTCAACAAAACGGTTGAAGACCTACAGTAGAAACGGTTGTTATTTGATGGTTTGTTCAAGATTATCTAGCTTACAAAACTGAGTGGAATACTTACAAAAAAAAAGGCTTCATATTTAGATTTCCCAAACCAAAACTAGTCGGCAAATTAGTCTTAAGATTTCCTAACATGAATCAGGTGATCTTCTTTTGGAGTTGTGGAAGTATGATTTGCCCAGTTTCAATAAAGTTGTAATAGGGTAAGGTTGGCCGAGTAAATAAAAAAAAAGTTAAGTGCAGTTTCCGGCGTTTAACAGAAGGCAAATCCAGGTTTTAATGTCGCGTGACAGCATGAGGGCTTGAGGCATGGCGCCAGAGATTGTCAACTAAGAGACATATTCAACACGACAGAAAAAAACCCTTAGAAGGACATTTTATGGTCCTAGTTTGGATCAGTAATCTTTAAAAAGAATTGAAAAATTGCACCTCTGTCGGATTAGAGTTGGTAACTTAAGATTAAAGAAGGTAAAATTTAATTTGGTATTCAATTATAGATGAAGCCGGATCCATTCCACGTGCTTCCCAGAAAACGCGTCGAGATTTGTGTTGATGATGAGATTGGAAACCGGAAAGGTCCCGAATAATTTTACTATATCTAAACTAATTTTAGTCCAAATTGAATGTAGCTTCAGATCAATATTAGTCTTTTTCAGTGAAAGACGAAATCACATTTTTCATTAAGGATTAAAAAAGTAAACAAGAACAGAACTTAGGAGCTTAATAAATGGAAATGACACTTCCCCGTTCCTTGGCTTTGTATAAGGGAGCTTAAGCACGCGCGTTTTTGAGAGGCGGAGGGCAACGGGAAGAGAACATTCCGTGTGCCAGGACAGTGGTGTCTCACACATTTTTATACTTATCATCCATAATCGAGAAAAGGTACTTAGCATTGTAAATGTGATGGTGTGAAGACGAGTTATAAGGGAAACAGCTCACTTCCGCTAGCCGTCCGTGTCTCAAAATCGCGTGTGCTTAAGCTCCCTAATTAACTAAAATGTCTTTGAGCTGCCTACGTATTTATTATGTTTTGTCAGTTTTTGTGACTTGTTCAGTGGTGTTTGTGTCCAAAAATTTAGATCTCCTTTGCAGGAGAAAAATAATTTCGGCCGGCATTTTGACACCGTTTTTCCTTCCTCATCTATCATAAAAAGGAACACGAGCGAACAATGTGGTTCTTAGTTATGCTGATCATACGCAAGTAATATTCTTTGTGGTGACTGAAAGGGATTCTCGCAAACTCCGACAGCGGAACGAATCAAAAGCAAAAATGTCCGTCGCAGTTATAAACGTTTTTTCAAAGTGAAAGTTGAACATTCAGGAAAATTAATACACTATTTGCATATGAGTCACCAAACAAGAGATTAATTTGTTGCTAACTCTAACCTATAGCTATGCCTCATTTTTGCACGTCATTGTTACTTTACTATTCAATGTACAGGAGACAATGTACAATGGACCTCAAACATGTTGGTTCCTCTATTGCTTCCCTTCCCGTTTCTACTCGTTCAGTACAAGTGCACCGCTGTGGTTCTAAATTCTGATTCTTTTAACATTTCAGATATCCTGCCAGTCAAATGCACATGAATTATCATCTATTCTTGTTAAATTTAACGCTGCCATGAATACAATCTTGGCTGCAAATTTCTATTTTTGAAGTGTTAGGGATTAATTTTGATGTAATACCTATTTTTTGTTCTCACTCTATCATTTTGAACTATTCAAAACTGGCTCTCAGTTTAAGGTCTAAGCATTGTAAACTATTCCAAGAAAGGGGTCTTTTTTGGTCATATAAACAAAAAATAGAACTATGATGTCATCACAACAAGTAATGCTCATATGAGGTCGACCAATATCATTGTAGTCCATGCAAACGATCGAACTAGCTTATTTTGGTAAAGCAGATTGAGCAGTTCAACTTACAATTACTTGGGTAGGTAAAATGCCATGCTAATTATTTAATTTCTAATCATGCTTTTGTGCAATTGCCAAGTCAAAGAACCTTTTTGCCACATCTAGTTAGAGTTGAATAGCTCGAATTCGTTACCACTGACCATTTCATTTTTTTATGAAAATGTTTTGTTTCTTCAAATTTGCAAAACTTGAGGTTAACATTGACTGAAACTTGTCCGGTTTTATCCTGTCTGATTGACCGACAGACACGCGAAATTTGTTCAGTCTTGAATAAATATAAGCCAGCTTACTTCAAAAGAAATATAAACATCGCAATTTGGAGTTACGAACCTCACTTCCTTTTCGAAACCGTTAACAGAGCAAATTTCGAATTAAAAAAAACCCTTTTGATCGCATCATCTTCGGAAGTAAAAGGGATTTCAATTTTTCGCTCCTAGCAATTTTCTGTTCAGAGAAATATGGTTAGCAATTGGCGTGGAATAACAACAAACTGTGAATTAAACGTAACGCAATACATCCTTATTGACAGCATGCTGTCACGAGACAATCGTTCGTTTTTTAAGTGGTTGGACTTTCCCTTTAGGCCACAAAATTTGCAAATTTTCGGATGGTCATTTAACTTCGTCCAAGTATAACTTCTAGAAATCGAATTTCCTTTCTCTTCTAGCGCGATTCAGAAAACATGACCAAACGATTGAGGTCAAATATTCAGTGCGGACTTTGGCACAGGGACTCGCATGACAAACCGTTTAAAGTGGTCGTTTTTGGTGAAGTTGGAGTTGGGAAATCTGGTAAGTAGAGAACTTTAAGCCTTAAGCTTGCTGTCTACAGTTTGCAGTTGTCGTTATTCAATTCCCCCGATTTCATTCTGTGGGAAAGTTTTCTTTTTCTATACATGTTGGCAGTGTTTCACCGTAACACCCCTTCTTACTTACTCCTCAGCATGTCGTTCGTATGTGATTCCTATTATTTGATTCTTGCTAACACACAGGAAGGAAAGGATGATAAAAATACCTCGCACTATGACATTCACCCGTTTCTGATTATTTTAACCTGTTGATGTGCATGTAGTCGTATTCTCCTAGCTATAGAGGAAACAGATGGTAGACTTTAACCACACACTGCTTGCATCCCTGGTGATAACAGAAACATGATTTTTTGGTGGATAAGTAGAACGCATAACACCAGCGAATACTTGAAAAGTTCCTTTTTCTGCAAGTTTACTTAATTTTAAGTTCAAGTTGAACTTTGAAGTTTGATTTTGATATTAAGTTCAAATTTCGAGTTCTAGAACACACCAGTGCATTCAAACTCTCTAACTATCAACCTTGACATCATCGCTGAGGAAAATTACTGGCTACACTTAGAGCAGTCACGAAACAAGAAATAAAAATATGTCAAACACACTCAGTCTTTATCACCTACAGGGCTGATGAGTGCTTGTATAGTTTTCATTGCAATGAAAGAAAACACCCTCTCATGAGCCACTCACCGAAGTTTAGCTTTACTCAGCACCCCATCATGTGGGCCTTTTGGCGATGTTGGCGCTGTTTGCGGGAAATCCCTGGGGTAACCTCCGGTACTTATGAAATATTGTTTTCAACGCCCTTTTTAAAACATCTCAATTTATAACATACTTACAGTTCAAGCTTGGGGTATAGAAAACGTCATTAGGTTAACTGTTTCGTCGTTTAACTTTTGAAAAAGAGTTTTGGTCTTAGCTCAAATATCATTCTTCTGGGTCATTCTTTAAGCGAGGCACTCAACGCTTTAGCTTTTAATTTCAAAGGAGTTCACCCTTCCTTACGACATTTTCAAAAGGCTTGAATGGGCTTAAAGACTACCTTTCAAATATATGGGAGCTTTGGTGGAAAAACCAAATAAAAAAAACAATTTTTATTTTTTGCATTATCAAAGTTTCTGCTCAGCCAGGCTCCTGCGTTGTACGTGGAGAACCTTTTCTCCTCGCGTCCGCCGTGCTTCGATTTCTTTCGGAAACTGAGGAACACGAGAAACAATGAACTTGTTTCATTCCAGTCTTCCCCCTTCCAATGCTGATTTTTAACGTTTAATCCGATTGTTTTTTTGTGCTGAAGCCATAGGACTTCTATTCTTCATAGGTTGTTTTTTATTTGTTAGTTATTTTCCTTTTTATCGTTGTAATTTTACGTTTCGCAGCACCAGCATTCTTTTTGTCATAAGGCATTTTTGTGATCATTGTCTATCGCGTTGAATTCGAAGTTCCTCAGTATAAGGTGGCGATCTTAACTGAAAGGTTATGTCATTAGTCGTGACAATAAATATTTCTCAAACAGAAAAGAGAGCAAAAAAGCTCTTCAATTTTGCAGCGATTTCCCTGCAACAAGTGTCTCGTGTACGAATTGTAGTGTTAAGGCCGTTTTACATGCCTTTTCAGTGTTGAAAGTTAACCCGCTATAAACATCAGTGACCAGCGCATGGTTGGTTCCTCTGTTAGTTTGTTAAAACTGAAGTACTTTACCTGTTGATGTTCCGTTGTCCTCAAATCCGATTGTCTGCTTGCCAAGGGTTCAGCCCTCACTCTGCAATTTAATTAATGTACAGGAGTAACGTTCGTGTCATCTCAATTCAGTTTTTTAATGGCGTGCTATCTTGCGCTATGACTTTATGGAATCAGCGGGGAACTGAAGTCATCACGCGTCGTCAGATCGTGTTGCTTGGTTAACCGCAGTAGAAAGCCAAAAAATGGGAAAACAGATCTATATGCCAGCTGGATGGCATAGAATTCGCTTTTGCAAGACACTTGAAATGAAATATAATTGCTAGTAAAAAGTTTATATAGCTTTTGCTTTTCTGTGTACGTGTTCTTGTTGCTTTAGTTTCACCGCATGACTATCCTCCCAAGCAGTTGGTGTTCTTAAAAGGCGTTCTTTTGTTTTGTTTTCTCTTTGTGTAGTCACCTAAACTAATTAAGTACACTCATTTGGCCCAGTTGTTGCCCCAGCGCATTAATGGTGACACACAAGCCATTTCCGTTGACGTTGGGTGCCTACATTGTTCCCATAACTAGAGCTTTGAAACTCATTCAATGTGTGATTATTCATCAAGACTTACTATTCTCAAGACTGAAATAGTCTCACATTCCATTTCAAAATGAAAATCCGAGACAGACTTTATGTATTACAAGTATTGACGACGGAATTTTCTTGACAATTTTCTATCGACGCTTTTCACTCAAAGCTACATCCAGCTTCAATTATAAAGCTTCACAAGTTGTATTTCGTAGTCACGTTTTTGCGCTCTGTCAATTAGCGGCAGCGGCAGGTCAAGCCAGATCCGCACAGTTAGGCCAATTGTGAATTTAATTATTCATCTGTATTTTAAATTACCCAGGATATGACAGGTTATACCAAACATGACAGATAAAAACTAAGTCTTATAGCTGAGAAGTCAGTGCTAGATCACTGATCAAGTGCTGTGCTCTGTCATCGTAGTCATCATCATAGTAATAATCATCAACGTCTTCATTATCATCATCATCACCACAATCGTCATCATTCCTTAAAGGGGCTCTGTCACTCTGTTTTGTCGCACTTTACGACGCTGGGATATGTCTTCCTATTAATGGAAACTAAAAAATAGGGATAAAGTTTGTTCACTGAAGGCTAAATAACTGCATTGACACTGTCTGCTGCTGTCCGTTGTTGCGGTTGGCAAGGATGGAGATGGATTGTATTTTGAAAAAGTTAGCATCAATTTTTCAAACTTTAAGGCAACATCAAAAACGTACCATGAATTACTCTTCTTGCACAAAATTGAGTGATATCTTAGTCCTAAATTTCAGGGCAACGCTTTTGGCTCGAGTAAAGGTTAGAACGAAGGATTTCTTTATAGTTTTGGCTGGAAAGCTGGAAAACAGCAAAAGCGCCGTGACAGAGCTCCTTTAAGCAAACGGCCCACAAATGCGTCTGGGCTCGGGAACCATATAAATTTGTCTTGGATTGATTTGTTTTATTCGATTCCCAGTCAGATTGCTTTATAAAAACATTTTTAAGTAGGTAAATTTACTCCGAAAGGAGTTAGCAAAAGGGCCAACACGAACATCCTACACGGAACTGACTACAACTACAACTAAATTGAGTTCAAAGGTCGGTCTTTGGGTTATTGATTACATCACAGGCTGCCAATCAACAAAATCAATGAAACAATCATCAACAACATCAGTTGTGCGGCGCAAAGTACAATTCAATGCACACACAACGAATAGCATTTAATAGCATTCCCGGAGGCTAAAATTGACCAAATTGGACTATATTTTGCTGGTGCATTTTAACCGAATAACAAATGCTCGCAAGCTGAATTCACTGTCACTTGGATTAGATGTCGAAACGTTGACCCAGCAAGTACAACCATTCATGGGGATGTTCACAAATGGAAGACGAACAATTTTTAAGAGTTGGACATTTCGATTGGCCTCGCCGGTAGCATGCATAAGTTTTAAAGAAACAGCTTGTAATACTCTTAAATTCTTATGTGTTTATGAAGACTAAGAAGATCAGCTTTGGTCTTCATCCTTTTTTGCTTTTTTCTCAAATCACTTCCGGTGAATGGTAAACATGAAAGACGGAAACCATTAATTAAGATCGTTAGATCAGAGTTTGTGTTTTAAAAGCCTTGTTGGTCGGTTGATGTTTAATAATACCACGACTCTGTTAAAAAGGCGGGTTAACTTATGTCACTCTATTTTGAAAAACAAAAAAGCCGCCAGTCTGATCCGGCCCAATTAACTCGTCTTTTTTGCCGCTTTTGGTATCGTTAAAGAAGACCCATGCACAGCTTTCGAGCCGGATATCGCCTCCATGTGCTAACTCGGATAGATTAAATTTATTCGTCGATTCTACACAGAAATGAATGTTGATATTACCTATTAGAGTGAATATCAGATCAACGAGTTAATTTTACAGTATACTTTTATTCGAAATAACTGTTTCCCTTAATTCTAATGAATGCCAAAGGGAAGGAAATTTCAAACCTTACTTAAGACTGAAACAATTTAGTTAAATTTTAAACAAAGGCACAAACACTACCCTTTCTGTCTCTTGAGTTGTTATGCTTTCTTGAGGATTAACGATTTTGATCTCTGATGTATGACTTTTTCGCGATTCTGCTTTTCAATTCCGCGTTCAAATCCTCCATAGTAAGCACGTGTAGTGAATTCATTCTCTGCTTAAACGACGGAAAGTTGAGTTCCGTCATACTAAGGAGTGATGAGATCATTTTTATTCACGTTTCTTCGAGACATTCTTATCTAATCAACGAAGAGATGTCTCTCTGTCATATCAAACCAAGAAGCGTAGAAAAATGTATTTGAGGGCTACAACTTGACTTCTTAAGCAAAATATACGTTTGCCGATAAGACTGTACTTCAGTGTTAGCGAAGAATTTTCGAAGATGACTCGGACAAATTATTGTCCATCTGCACATATCCTATGTTATGTCAATGTTGCCAACATTATGCGTTAAACACAAATCAACCAAACGTTACTCTGCATGATGGCTATCTTCAGCTTTGACATTTTGTTGCTCGAAAAAGCTGTCTCGCATAGGACGTTATTGCTGTGTATGTCAACTAAGCGGTTACATACCTTCTTTTCTTATCTTCGTTATCAGGGATACAAGAGTCGTTTAGAGATGTCTAATCCAAAAGCAAAATTCACTCAGTGGAGAACCTTTATGATGTTGAAACGAAATTACACATCATTGGTCACCGTGTTCATGTCAGTTATCTGATTTACTGCAAGTTTAGACGAGGTTTTATGTATGAAGAGAGCATTAAGACGTAATAACGGTTTAGATAAGATTAAAGTTAAGACTCTAATCTAGTTTATCACCGCTGTTTACAGTGTTTTTATTTTGAAATGGGACGGGAAATGAAACCACACTCCCAACACTTTCAAAGACTGTC
The DNA here is from genome assembly GCA_014633955.1 of Acropora tenuis. NCBI lineage: Eukaryota > Metazoa > Cnidaria > Anthozoa > Scleractinia > Acroporidae > Acropora > Acropora tenuis. The sequence goes on along the minus strand of BLAZ01000183.1, from coordinate 2,661,404 downwards.
AGACAGAAAAAGACTGACTTTCCTCACGCAAATTCGTCGCCAAAATGAGGTTTTTATCACGCGCGCTCTGTTTGATATTCGCCTACCCTTTTTTATTTTGATGATGCATCCGATGTTTATGAAAACTCTTGCATCGCTATAATTGAAAAAGCGTGACACTGATGCCATCCAATACAGCCCTGTTTCACAGAATGAGCCTTGAGCTCTATCGATGGTACCTTTGTATTTTAAAATGCCTCCAGCTGATAACGTAGGGTTTTCGGTTGTTTGCAGTTCGTTGGCTTGAAATTTAGGACAGAATGGAAAACATATCTGACCAAAGGGTGCTGGTACTGGTGTTTGAAAGTTTCATTACCTTTTGATCAATGACGTTTCTTCGCTTATATATTACGATGAAAAAATGCAGATTCCGCTCTATTTCACCTTTCGTGAAGCTTTTTCAATCAATAAACAAGAAAAAGCTGAATTCGAATTGAATCTGAAAAGGCAAGCCTTCGATTTTTTGTCAGGCTAGTTCGTTAAAACAGTCTTCGTTCCTCAGCGGTTTGTTTTCCTTTTTATCAATTTTGTGTTTCTACAAAAACTGATATGACATATATGAATTGTTCCAGTCATCAAAGTCTGTCTCCAACTCACAGATTATTATCATGCAATGATAATTATATAATCGTCGTTATTAGAGCGGTTTTCAAATGACTGTCGAAAAACCAAAACCAAAGCAATTACTCCGACCAATCACAACAGGAACCGACAGCGCGATAAACCAATCACAATTCTTAGCAATTACCTGTAACTCGCTCGTAGCGCGGGAAAAATCACGCGTACATGGTGCGGTTGGTTTTGGTTTTGATTCTCATTAGTTGAAAAACTGGCGCGAGTCTTTTAAGCCAATCACACAGTCATTTGAAAACTGCTCTATTATCATCATTATTATTACCATCATCGTCATTGTGAAATAGTCACACATCTACAGTGACATCATCAGTTTGTCCTCCTTCTTTGTTCAAAGTTATCCCCGTGATATCAAGGTTGCTGATGCGAAATTTCTTTTCTTTTCCTTTAAAAAGAAGGTAAAAAAGAAAGTTAGAGGGAAGTTTCTTTTGTGAGGAAACAAAGCGATAATAACAGGGCGAGGACTCGAACCCTGACATTGACCTCAAAGGCCCAGCCATCTACCTACTGCAGCACCGTGCCTATGCAGGCACCAAGAATTTCAGTTTCCTTTGTTGGACGTTGTGCATTGTGCGACAGAAAGTGAGCACCAAGTCTCTAATGGCCGCCTTATCGGATTGTTTTATCTCTTCATCTTGTCTCCTTTTACGCGAATATTGGAACTTAATACCAAATAATGACAATTTTGGCGTAAAGTAAGCAAAGATATGGTTGCCATTCAAGACTTGGTGCTCACCTTCTGTGCCAAAATGCGCTGCGTATCAAAAAGGAAACTGAAACTCTTGATGCCTGTATACTTAAAGCCAGAAACAAAACTCTCATCCCCCTTTTACTCGTTTGCAGCAATGATTCTTCGTTATGTCAGCCAAGAGTTTACCCCGACGTATGAACCAACGATAGGTAGGATTCATAATTACAATGCCTTCATCACCTTTGTTTTTATGTCTTACATAGAACTTTTTATGATTTGCAAAAATCGAACAAGAGATTGTAAACTTTTGCAGAGGAGAACTACAGCACATCTATTGAAGTAGACGGCAGACCAGTCAAACTTGAAGTTATCGATACGGCTGGAGATGTAAGCAAAACAACTTTCAAATTCACCACTTAAGGGCCCATATGATCTTTCGCGGCTTTAATTTGGCTTAACAAAAAACATAGTGGTGTTCATTTAGTTGTACTGTCGAACAAAAGAAATCCTGTGGCTTCATATTTATTGGCCAAATACAAGCAGGCTGCATTCACCACATCAGAGATTTGTGCATCTTGTCACAGTCTGAGAGAAGAATGGGATGTACCCCACTGGCACTCTGCTCTTGCCGTACCCTACGCCACTAATATCCCGAGGATGTGCTTTATTTCCCCGCCTTGCCTAAGTTTGTACTGCGTTCATATCATTTATTGGAAAACATCTTACCTATTTCCATTCCAGGAAGTGTTCCGTCAAATGAGAGATCAGTATATTGAGACTGGAGATGGCTTTTTGCTTGTTTATTCCATCAATGATCGGGGCAGCACTATTTCTCTCACAGCTGTTCGTGAACAAATCCTTCATGCTAAAGGACAAAAAGACAAGGTTATCGCCGAAATTCCCCTAGTCTTGGTTGGTAACAAGGTAAGGAACAAGTCATGTGTGTCAGACACAGCAGCATAATGTGAACCAAGCCACTTTGTATGCATGCACATTACAAGGTGTCATATCTTTTCCCATTAATTCTAAGAACTTCATTTAGTATCGACTGTTTAGTTAGATGCCTGCTTGTAGTTTATGCCAGGGAGACACTTCGTACCGTGTACATAATTTGTCAGAAATCTTAATACTGACGTGACGTCGGTGTATTGGACAACCAGCTGGATTTCCATACAGATGATCCTGGCTCTAGGGAAATGTCGGCCCTTAGACCATATGTGACAGATGATGATCGCTTTCATTCACATAGTTCATTTCATAATTAGTGGTAATTTCCGTTTATAGATAGCAGTATTCTAGTTATTTCCTCTATTTGCTACCTTCATGTGTACCTTGGTAGAGTGCATATTTGACAATTGCGGTTGTGTTCTCACAGAAACACTCTTAACAAGCTTTAGAGCCATTATTAAAGTCCTATTTTCTATCATACGGTAAGTGCCGGTGCCCACTGGCCCAAAATAGAGAATCCCCCCGTTTGTCGAAGATGTAAACCTGGAAACTGGTGTTTTGTGATTGGTCCGCTCTTTTTCCCCCTTCTGCAACTCCGCTTACGATTACGTTGCCAAATTTCATTTCTATGACACATTTGATTTGTGTTAATTTCAATTTATAGTGTCCCCAATTAGTGACTCTTAACGCTAAATTAATTTGACACTTAAATATAGTTTCTTTCCTTTCTTTCTAATCAGCCTTACGATTACGTTTCGGCGCTTACGACCCCGCTTATGACAAAGCGTGCGATCACGATTTTCGATTCACACTAGGTTTTGACGCTCGTTACGATTTCGATTGCTACTACGATTACGACGCGTGTGTGAACCAGACTTAACACCAGTGACAGTTGACTTATACTTGCGCACACTCTGTCCTCAGCGGTCCGAATAGCTAGTTGATTGAGAACGGTCTAGCGGCAGAAAATTCGAAAACTCTTCAACGTTTTCTGTCTGTAGGCGTTTCAGTTTTCATTCAGTAAATGTGTTCGTATTATTATTGTTATTATTATCATCGTCATTATTAGAGCAGTTTTCTATTGACTTTCGAAAGTAATTACGCGATTGTGATTGCTACGCTTTCTGATTGCCTTAAAAATCTCGGCTAGTTTTTGAAACAATGAGTAGTAAAACAAAACCAAGCTCACCTAATACGCGCGATTTTTCCCGCGCTTTGAGCAAGTTACGAGAATTTGCCAGGAATTCTGATTGAATCATCACGCTGTTTGCCCCTGTTGTCATTCCAAAGAATAATTACCACT
>BLAZ01000183.1:2627790-2650290 GCA_014633955.1 Acropora tenuis | reverse complement strand
TGATTTGTACCTAAGAGCAAATCATTTGTCGAACCGACTGAAATTAGGGCAAAGACAAATGCTCTCGGCTATAGATTGAAAAAAAAAACAACAACCTCCTCCTTAGTTACAAAACAAAACAGTACTGATTTGCATTTTCAAGACAAAGATTTGGAATTGAAAAATAACAAGGCGGGACGTCCCGCCAAACGTCAATAATTTTGTTTCCCACAGCTGGTATTACCAATCTCTCTCCGATTGGAATCAGGATAAGAACCAGCGTTAAAGTTACCTTTCAGGCGGGTTTGCCTTCACATAACTACGCCGTTATGATTACAAAGGGTCTAACTGAAGCAGATGCATCCATGACAGAACTAGGCATAATGCAAGAATGCTTGATTCATTCCCTGCCAGTCCTTTCATTGCTTCCAACTCGGTTTTGGAGACAATACACAAAGGCGCATCGGCTTGAGTTAAAATTTACTGATTCAATGCAAGTTTTGCCACTTAAGTGCTAAACAAGTACACTGTGATTTTAAACTCATCGCTGAACTTCTCGCGACTCTTGAAAGTCTGTGTTTGTGGCAAACCTTGTCGGCCGACTGTTGGCCAACAGTCGGCCGACAGTTGACCAACAGACGGCCGATGGTTGGCCAACAGACGGCCGATAGTTGGCCAACAGACGGCCAACAGTCGGCCGACAGACGGCCAACAGTCGACTGACAGGTTTTTTGGGGAGCTCTTCTTCACAATTCCCGAAATATTGATACACCAAAATGGTTTTAATAGGCCACCTCGACTCCTCGAAATATTAAAATTCTCCAACGAAATATCTCGTAAGGATGAAACTGATATAGTATGAAAATGAATTATTATTTGCGAGCCCGCATACTTGTCAGTAAACACACCGAATGTGCCAATCTGGTCACATTTGTTATTCGTTCCACCTGCTGGATTTTCCACTCATTTTCCTCAATTTTTGAGACTATTTTCCCTCTGTTAAGATCTTGCGTCTTAGGATAACACGAGAGTAAAATGACTAGAGTCGAACAAATCTGAGTTTGGCAACTTACAAGATTTTACTTCTGTAACTTGCTGAGCAGGTGAAAAGGACAAGTGAATAGAGATCGTTTCTTCATCAATCATTAATCACCGACTTCTAAAAGCTCGAATCAAAAACTCGTTTACATAATGGAAATCGGAGTTTTAAGTGCCTCCTGCATTAATTTTGCTGCTAAAACGCAGAAATACGGTGTGTTTTATTTCAAAACCAGCAATGATTGACCTATGAGAAGACAAAATTTCCAGAAGCGAAGAAGAAAACATGAAATGTGAGCAAAACAATGAGTTCAGCAGCCATGGCCTTTCACATGAGGACGGTCTTTGGAGGTCTAATTTTGCTTTCATTAGTTTTCATCCTTTTGTATGGAAGAGAACCACTTTTCTCAACGATAGATTGTTCAAAACTGGTTTACAAGTAAGTGTAAAATGCTATATTACATTTCTCTGATTTTACTCGTTCTTTGATCACGGAAAACGCACCAACCTTAGTTGATGAACTCTACATGAATTTCAATTAAGTAAGAATTCCATATGCTACCCTTTTAATATTCTGAGGGAGTCGAAGTCCAAACAGCCTATTTATCCTTCTATAAAGACTGATGTGATTTACTGAAAAAGCAATCCCCAGTTGTGATCGAAGATTGAAAGCATCGTCTTTAATGGAGTAAATTTCCCATCAGTTATTAACAATGAACAAGGCAAATTTTTCCAGAATAGTTTGTCCACCTGAAATTTCCATCCAACAAATCAACAACGAGAGAAACAACCTATCAGTGAAGTTACCTTTATCCGTTAACAGCCTCATTGAATTTTCCAAAATAGTACCTATGAATACATCCCTTGAAACAATAATATCAAGTCAAATTGTCCCGACGTAACTGACATCAACCACATTCTAAATTAATCCTTGCAAAAGTGTCAACAGAGAGGTTTTGAATGTGCGAAAATATCAAAATATCAAACCAGTTCAGTGCCTGAAAGTGCTTGAAAACGAGACAACGATTTTGTTCACGTTTACTCACTAGCTCTGACTTAGTTCAGTTAAGAGGGAATGAAATGGACCGACTTTTCTCCGTGATTGGATGACCGACGTAGTCTTGAAATTGAGAAATCAAATTCTACGCAAATAATTTTTGTCACATACATGCGATTACCCACTGTCATTTGCTTCTTTGTTTGCTTGTTGCACTTTAGTATTGACCCTTGAACTTCAGTTGACAAAACAATCATCTCACGTTTGTGTCATTTTGAGAAATTTTGACGCGTAAATACTGGGAGAAAATCGATTGTTAGATTGATTGAAATTGTTAGAAATCTGTGTCCAAATGGAATAAATCAAAGGAAAATGCTATGTATTGTTGTCAGCTTCCGTCAGCATGGAAGTACTGATGCACATTTGCGAGAGTTTCAATGGTAATTTAGACTTGGAACACTCTTTTTCACATTGCTAAAAGAAGGAATTTGAGTCAGAATCTTTTTCAATCCATCCTTTAGTTTGTTTCCTTCGGTCATCACGCAAAGTCCCATATGCATTTTCAAGCTCATGGCACTGTATGTAAAATCAATTTCCAACATCGTTCTGTCAAGGAGCGAATATCACTTTTGTGGCCACCCAAAGCAGATCTGATGCAACGCCCATTTTAAACTCAGGGCATCCAGCACAACCCGATTAAAGAGAAAGAAATCACTAAAAAATGTCAAATGCTTATGAGTTGTCTTGTTTTATTTATAGGACCTCTCCAGAGAAACTCTCCATGAGCCAAGCAGTTTATAGTTTTCCCAAGGAAACAAGATTTCATATGCCTCCAAATATAACGTGGAGGCAACAGCATTTAGAGGCCACCGGAAAAAATTCAAGGTATAGAAGAAATAACAAAAGAAAATGCAAACCAGTGGATAAGGTTCTCTTCTTAAAGACTCACAAAACAGGTGGAAGCACAATAACAAATATTCTAAACCGCTATGGCGAATCGAGGAATTTAACATTCGTGCTCCCAAGACAAGCAAACCTGTTTACGTTCCTGTGGCCTGCAAGATTTCGACTTTCATACACCGCCCCTCTGTTTGACTTCGGGGCAAATATCTTATGCAACCACGCCAGGTTCAATAAAAGGCCAATGAACTACTTATTTCCCAAGGAAACCAGTCGTTATATAACAATTCTTAGGGACCCGGCTGCACAGTACGAATCCGTATTCAACTTTATGCATTTCGCCAATCCATTGGGTTTCAAAGACGAAGATGACCCACTAGGGACTTTCTTGAAGTTTACACCACCTTTTCAAGATATAAAGCCACTTATGAAGCAGACTTTGGCACTTCACTTAGTTCGAAATCCAATGTCCTTTGATTTAGGCCTGGATTATCGATATTTTCAAAATAGGACTGCCGTTGAGAGATACCGCGACTTCTTAGACAAAGAATTTGACCTGGTCATGATAATGGAATACTTTGACGAATCAATGGTACTACTTAAGCGTCTTCTCTGCTGGGATATGAAAGATATTCTTTACTTTAAATTGAACGAGCGACAAGATAAACAGAAGAGAAAATTTATTAGCCAGGAAGTTAGGGAAGACATAAAAAGTTGGAATAAGGCGGATTTCATGCTTTATCAATACTTTAATAGGACATTCTGGCGAAAAGTAAAAGCCCAAGGACCCAGTTTTCAAAAAGAGTTGAAGATATTTAGACACAAAAACAATGTAATGACGAGGACTTGCCTGCAGAAAGGAAACTTTCTTGACGAAGCATACACTGGCGTTTATGTAAAGGGTTATTCTCTCAAAAAAAATGTTCCTCTAATAAAGAGAAAAACTTGCGAAGGCATGAAAAAGAATGAGATAGCATATGTTAAGTACTTCCGGGAGAAGATGACAAAGCGACTCAAGCAAATTGAGGAACCTGATGAGTATCTCGATGATCCAAAGAATAACTGGGAACTAGCCGATGATTTCGAACATGATCCTATATTGTCAGGGGAAGGCACCTCATCAGAGGGGACCCTCATCATGGCGCGTCCAGGAAGCACCAAGGGAGAACAACAAAACGCACCAAGACCAAGATCTGGTGGCTGAGGCCTTTCTATGCTGACATCTGTGAATTATGATTTCATTTTTCATCTGTGTAAACCACATTCATCGTTCATTCGCTGATCCATTTGTCTCTTTCTTGTTACATTTGTTTTAAACTTCTGCAAGTATGTATTTCGCTTATTGTATAGAGAAAATGTTATTACATCAATTTATGAATGCTACAGGAAATCAATAAAAATAACTCTAGCTCCTCCCCTTGTAGTAGATGCATAAATATACTTTCCAAACACTGAATTTTGATATGTCAGCGCTGGGCAGGTATCATTTTCTTCATCAGTGTCCCAAACTATAGAGGAGTCGAATGAGGTTAACTAGCCCACAACAGTCCTCTCTCCACGAACGAGAAAAACGGCGAAGGCTCTGCTGAATAATTCGTTATCATAGACCACATAGACCAGTCTTTCGCGAAATGAGACCAATTTACTGAGTACTGAATCTTAGACAACAGCGACTGAGTTCGAAGAAAGTGGGTTATCTCTAGTGGAGTCTGCATTAATTTCTCCACGTTTCTTGGAAAAGAAATGAGGAGAATCTTCAAGTAAGGTAATGGTCCTCTTTGGTGAAAACTAAATTCGCTTTTAATTGTTTACCTTCCACAACAACAACAAAAAAACGTTACGTAAAGGCGAATAAAGTTTTGGTATGCGGAGGAGTTGTTGGTCTTTCCTATTCAAATTAGGAATTTTCTTCCCTCGGTGCCGTTTACACAATGCTGAAATCAGCAAGACCAGAGTAAGCTCAGGCCATTTTAACCACCTCAGTCCATATGTTGTCTCAGTCAGAAAGTCAATTCGAGATCTCGTAGCAAGAAAAGAACTAAGAAGTATAGCCTACCTGCCCACAAAGAGATATATACATAAAAGGCAGAGGATTAGTTCCTTATGCCCTGTGCAGAAGTAAACATGTAATTAAAATCTGAAGCAAAATGACGCTGAGAACAAAAAGGGAGCTTCTAAGTAGGCTATTTGCAAAGAGTAAAACTTGATGGTAGGTCCACATGAAATCAATTCATGCAAATCTAGGCTGCTACCGGACAAGTCCTCAAGCAAATAAAATATCACAATAGCGTTATTTATCACTCCAGCAACGTGCATTCGTTATACAACAATATCAAATAAAATCTTGTGTGGGTTAATCTTGAAAATTCATAGATTGTGAAAATAAGCACCATGCTTCTTCTTAAAAGTCACGAAATCAAGAAATGAGTCATAAATATCCGCAAACCTTAAGAATATTCCTCTTAGTATCGTTGAAGCTTGCAATCGTAGCAACCAAACGACAGGGGAATAAGATGGCTGTGTAAACTAATAATTCCTTCACGGCTCAAACAACGCTTAAATATTCCATTTTGACCGCCACAGAAGATCCTCGTATAAGTCACCATGACTGAAAAATTGACGTGTTTCAGATCTGCTGTTCTAGCATCACGTTCCAGAAGGTAAGCTGTTTCTTGTGTCCCAGAAAAAAACAATCATTTGAATGCAAGAAAAGGGAAAGGGCCACTACCTAACCGATGTGAGACCGCGAAAAAGGAAGTTTGCACGACGTATGTGTTTTAGCTCTGAGAGTCACCAGGCTTTCACATTTTGGAGGTCTGACTACTAAATCTATATTTGAAAACGAGAACTGCAAGCAGGTACACCCTCAGAATACTTTTCATTTTCAAGGACTTTCAACAAAATGGTGCTATATTTGTTTAATTGATCTCATAGAAGTGGAGTTCTAGATTCAACCTTTAAAAACGAAATTGCCGTTGACAGCGAAGATGAGTTGAGACAGAATCTCTCGAGAATGGGCACACAAGCAATTTTGACAATAGTTCACATTCGGAACAGATGTATAGAAGAAAGGGACTTCTTTACAAAATGAGGAAGGTTTAGTTCGTCGAAACATTGCACCATCAAGATTTCGATATGGAATTGTTACAGTCTCAGTACGGCGTGATTGGAGAGTATCATAGACCACACAGTGACAAAGTTTATTTACTTTTTTAAGCAAAATAAGAACTGGTATCTATTGTCTAGTTTTCAAACTAGACATTAGATACTGGGAAAAACTGAATCATTGACTAGATAATAAAGGCAACCTACGTGATAAAAACAAAATTCAAGAATATTCAGCACTTAAAAAGCAATTTAAAGGTCACCTTAAACTGAGATTCTCATACTCTCTCGAAATTGGTCAATTACAAGAGCAAGTCAAAGTTATTCACTTTTTGAGTCGAGTCTGGATGGCACATAATTCACTAAGACCCAACTCAATTGGTTTTATTTTCGCTCATCGGCATCCACAGGACAGTGATTTATTATCCAGTATAGAGCGCTGTGCAACCCTTGAACAACTGGAGCACTTGCACTCTCCTGGAGAATTTCACTGATTTATTTCAGAGATAAGGTGTGGTGCACTTCTTATTGGCAGAAACAAAAATTTGAGCTCATGACGCTCACAATTGTTTTCCTCGCAATGGTTTGTTAGTTGCCTGGTAATTTTATCCTCACAGCAGAAACCAGGGCTTAGAAAACAAAGGCAAGTTACTCATAACTGTAGTATCAAAAGTGAGCGGTAACATTTTGTCCTTTTTAACGATAACCATGACATCATCATCCTCATGATGTTGGTCCACAGTGTCGCCACAGATTCCAACCCACCGTCCAAAGACTATAATGGGGAGTTTAGGAAGCTGCGACGGCTGCTGCCAAGAATACGTCTCTTCAAAATAGGACTTCGCAGTAGGTTTAGAATTTAGCAAATATCCCACAATGGTCACGTTGCAAAACAGTGTCCTTTCATTTGATAGCAAGGAACAGCTTTCATATAAAGGCAGAAAAAAGATTTTCTGGTGTGGGCTCGCGGTGTCGTCAGAACACCAAATGTCAAATTTGAAAATCGAGGTTTCGCATGAGTCACGTGATTGCATGACAACCGTACTATGCCGCCATCTGGCATGGCAAGTCAACCCAAATTGCGACCGTGCCAAGCGCATGTGTGCCATTAATCAGAGGTTATCTCGATTCTCTGACCCCCGAAACACTAAGAAGTATATGACAAGAAAGTGAAATTCACCGCAGGAATCGATGCATACCCAGTTTCGTCGTAAACTACCTACTTTTCTCGCCCATTAGGTTTACAAATGAGTAACTGAAAGCCTGCAAAAGCCTTCAATCGTATATATATTTCGTCGCTGGCTGGGTGAGAAATATCTTTGTTTGACCTACTACGTCACAATATGACACCAAAGGACTTGCTGCACGTGAAACCCGATTATTTTTCCTCATTCGAATTATCACACAACTGACTTGTGACGTTTCATCGCCGTTGCTGTCCTTGTTTCGTAACTCCCTGATATGTTATAGTTCTGAACCCTACATTCAACTGTAAGAATCATTGAATAATTTTAAATCCCTAAAAAACTTTTAAGTCCCTCAAAAAAAATTGTAACTGTAGCTTAAGTGTAATTGCGGCGATTAATCAACTTCGAAGTACTGTGAGTGGATGAGAAGTCACAGGTGAATGCTCGGGCAGGTTTTAAAAGTCGCGCGGCAGGTGATTCTATGAATAACCAATAGCTCATCACATAAGTGCCAGATTGTGTAAGCTAACGATGAAGGAACAAGTTTCTCCACTAACGATTTCGGGAATATTTCTAGCTTAGTCAATTCACAAAATGTCGGTTTGTATTTCCCAGTCATGAGGCGGAACAGACGCTCCAGTGTCCTCTTGGGATTTGCAGCTTCTGTGACATTATTTGTTTTTTATGCCTGGAACCAAAATGATCTAATCAATGAAATTACAAGAAAACCAAGATCAATAGAAGAGGAACTTTCAGGTATGATGAGACTGTAGAGAGAGAATTAGACAAAACAAAGTTTTTGTTGTCTTAGTAGGATAAACAACACATCAACAGAAGAAAAATGACAAACAATCTAAGACGAATGATATACCTGCTAACTAGATTCAGTTTAAGACAATGAAAGCTTGGTACCATTGCAGTCACCGAGCACATTGTTGTTATTAAAGCCTTGACTAAAATAATAATAACATGCTGCAACAAGCACTACGAATCAGTGGTGAGGTTTACGTGACGCAAGCAAGGGCTTCCCCATTGCAACTCTAATGTCATTCATTCAATTTTGTCATCTTGAAGACTATACAGCCTTTGCAATCTGCAGAGGCATTGGTTCCAAGCTAATCACGGTCAAGAAGAAAGATGTTTGCCTCTATGTTGGATATTTTTTAAGATTGTTTTAGTAAAACAGCATCCACATAGCAATGGACTTTGACAGAGGCCTTTTCATGGATTACGGCAAATCTGCTAGGGACTCTGTGGAATGAAATATACATGCAGGCCTTGCGCTCCCGTTTTGCTTTCTTCCCCCTCTCAATTCGTATTGCTAAAAAAAGTAAGACGTTTGAAAAATTGGTTACTCCAACGCTTATTAGCCGTTGCTTTACTTTAGACGTGTCATTCACAAGGAATCTTCTAGCACACAAGACTCACAAGCTAAAAAACTGCACTCCACCATCGATAGGGGAATTTCCGAATGATTTTTTCAATCAGCGTCAAAGGCAACACGGTGCTGTCATCGTTAACTTTGCAGCGGCCTTTTACATGTTCTGGGCCATTGCTATTGTATGCGACGACTATTTTGTACCTTGCCTGGAAATTATTTGTGATAAGATGGGGCTTCAATCAGATGTGGCTGGAGCGACGTTCATGGCCTTGGGAAGTTCTGCACCCGAACTTTTCGCGTCCGTGATAGGTGAGTTGTTCAACGTTGAGCGCCAGGGATTTTGATGGGCAAGAGTTTGCTTCCACGGTCTGCACACCAACTTGTCATGCCAATCGATTCAGAAATTATCACTGACTTAAATATCAAAGGACTTTTTTCCATTTCAAGTAAAGACAGATAAATGATAAAAGAGTACAGTAGCTTGTTTTCAGAAGCAACGAGACGGATTGGCCGCGAGTACAAAGAGAATAGACTTTGGGACTGAATTGTGTGAATTCGTGCGAATAGTGAAAATGCTCTTAGATAACAAGAAAGGCACTTCACTTGAATCGCAAAATATCAATTGCAACCAAACACAGTATGCTTTAAAAACCAACAAGAGGCAAGCAGTTGACTTTTAAACTCGGGACCTCGGGGGAAAATTTCCGCCAGTGATTAGAATAATGTTTGATGCAAGGGCTTAATAAGCACTGTGAGCGAATCATCTGCAATGAGCACCAAGCAATGGAACCACGCTGTCTTTTATTTTAGGTTTGATAAACGATACAATATTACTTCACGCTCTTTTCTGAACTTACCACCAATTTCAGGTGTCTTCGTTACACATGGTGACATTGGAGTTGGTACCATCTTAGGCTCAGCCGTGTTCAACGTACTCTTCGTGATTGGTGTATGTGGTATTGGTGCAGGAACGGTAAGATCAATGTTGTACTTTTTAACTACCACTTGTCAGATTCAATGTACTACATTTCTCAGTGAGCACAGTTGCGGCAACAGAACGATATTCCCAAAACTACAAATGTAACAATAGGCCATTTCTGAATTTCACTTCAGCCTCTAATTCAAAGCGAGTCTACGAGTCTAAGTCTTTGAAATTTGGACTAATAAGCATAACAAAAATTTCGCACCTATAGATTCGCTTCATCATTCCATGTGCATTTGGCTACGGTTGGAGTAATATTTCTATCAAGAGAATTTGTTTCTTTGTTGTTGAAAAACGTTTTTCCAGCAGCTCTTTTCCGCGTTCGTGATTGTCACGTTTTGTCAGGGAGACACAGTCATAAAGCTTTCTGGCATAGTTTACCCTGCTGTTGTTTATTTGTTCATTTTTTGCAGGTATTATATTTGGCTTGGTGGCCTCTTGTTAGGGATAGCATGTTTTATCTTCTTAGTCTGGTCATTCTCATGTTGGTGCTTATGGATAACGTTGTCGTCTGGTAAGACATTAGCGAGTTTTAAGAAGCTACGACGGTTACTGCAACGAAAATGTCACGTTAAAATAAAACTTTGCGTTAGGTTACGTGTTTTGCGATTATTCCATGATAGTCACGTTGTACAAAATAGGCGAAGTGTACTATTGCTTTCTTGGCACGATTGATTTTCAGGTAAAGGCAGAGAATGAAAGATTTACTGCTGCGGTCTCGTGTCGTTAAAACTCCAAGTATAACAAGTTTATGTCGTCGTTTGGCAGAATACGTAAAAAAATGCAGTACAGAGTGTGCCGCACATGCAGCGCGATTATTTTTCCGCATTCAAAAAATCATATTGATTTGTAGCGTTGTCATTGCCGTTGCCGTCGTCATTTCTTAAACTCCCTATTTTCTTCGCATTTCCATCTAATTTCTCCTTCGTCAATTTTGCCGCCCACAAGCAGAAATGGTGTCTTCGATAGTCAGGGCACTTTTCATAGTTCCTGATGATGTCCATACATCGCCACTGGACGTCCATAGATGCTTCATGGCAGCCATTTAACGTTTTCCAAAAATGCTTTATGGCAGCCATTTAACGGTTTCCATTATCATTAGTAAGATGCAACTCTTAAACAAACTCGCAAACAAAATACATAACAAGGCACGTGGATGCATCCTCACAGATCCATGTGCACATCTCCCTTGAGTTTACCTATGTATGATGTATAAGACTTGGTCGGGTATCTATTTCCTCTCGCTATATCAAAAAACAAAATCACCTTTATAATGCAATATCAGGGAGAGTGGTTCTAAGAAGAGGTTATTAGGATTGCTGAGGTAATCGTATTTGACAAGAGGTTCTCTTCAATGAAGACTTCATCTTCAGAAGTTGAAGTGAGAACCATTTCTGATGACCTTATAATATTCCCAGGTCACACATGAATGACTGTAAAAGATGAGTATGTGTTCCTCACTAATTTTCTATTACATATTTTGCAGGTCTGAGGCAACAGCGATGGTGTGTTCCTATTCTATGTATCTGGTTATCATGTACTTTAATCCTGGAATTGAGAGGTGGCTGTACAAGATAACCAACACAAGCAGCCCCGAATACAAATCCGATTTACACGCTTCAAATGGCACAAGCAATGGTAAGAGCGAAGGATATTCAAAACTTGCTACTGAAGAAGGCAACGCGTCCGAGAAAGAAAAGAAACCAACAACAAATAAAGAAGAAACACTTCGGACTGAAGAGGGCATACCTGAAGTAGAGAAGGACAAGGAACCAGAGAAAAACAAAGACAAGGATGAGGAAATTCATCTCTCACAATCATTTGAGGGTAATTATTTCTGTTCCCAGTTGACTCGATGAATCCTTAAAAGATGATAAATTTTTTAATCTTTCTATTTGAGCCCCTAAACGCCTTAATCAAGGTACAGAAAACCTACCTTCGTAAGAGGCACTTTGTGATCCGAGGATATGCATGAACGTGACTGCATACGTCATAGGTAGATCAAATCAAATCAAATGGAAAGGGTTTAAATTTCAGCGACGGATCGAAAGATCATGATAGGAGCCAGTGAAACGGGCAACAAAGTCAAACGTAACATGCTTTGATAAAAAGTAAAACTAACAACGAAGTATTCAAAACAGTTTTGCGAAGCATAAAAGGCAAGTGTTCAATAGAAAACATTAATAAAATGCAGCACAAAGTAATTCACTAAAAGTGCTAAAAATTTGACAAAAACTAAAAACTAGCGAAATCGGCTTTACATTTAAATACCACGACCTTCTGTGCAAGTTTAAATTTTAATCAGTATGAGCCCCTTCCAGGCCATCTCTTTGACTACGGCAAAAGGTAACCAGGTTTATCATCTCGTCATGGGAAACTGTGCAATACAAATTCGTAACCCTGATTTTAAATTTTCTTTCCAGACAGCGGGGAGCATCTCGCTCATCATCAAGAACACGACCATTTCCGACCACACGAGGTGCCCGGTCTCACCCTTGGAACACCTTGGAGTCCACCCCAGGGGCTGTGGGCTAGAATCTGCTGGCTCATCGGTTTCCCTATCAATTTAATATACTATTACACTATTCCAGATGTAAAGAAGGAATCTTGTCAGAAGTATGTGGGCTTCTCTTTTGTGGTTTGTATTATCTGGATTGGAGTAACGTCATATATCCTGGTTTGGATGGTAACAATTATCGGTTACACGTTCATGATTCCGGATACAGTTATGGGTCTTTCCCTTGTTGCCTTTGGAAGCAGTGTACCAGACTGCTTATCGAGTCTATTCGTTGCTCAAAAAGGTAATCATATTTTTCCTCTGAGATCATAGAGCAAACAAGTAAAAAAGATGCACAACATTTACACAGGCGGATTTCTTATCACGTATCAGCCTTTAACTGCATGATCACAGGTGCTTGCCTATTTTGATGACTGCGATTTATTTAAGGGCAGGCAAATCATGCTACTTTTAGTGAGAAGGGGAAAACACCAAAAAACTGAAAATAAATCCTCTTTGAAAAGAATAGAGTACCAGGAATCCAACTTTCATCGAAGGGGAAGGGACTTGCTCCGACCTTCTCTCCACGTTCCGTTGGTGTTGCACAAATATGCCTGACAATCACGGTGTTACGAGGCCGCGTTCAACGCTTAAATCCTTGGCACGAGCTGTTTTCAGGTTTCGCTGTAGAAGAAGTAATTTTATTAATTTATCTCGACACCCTCAGTATCGGGATGGGAGGACTTGACCCAAGCCAGAGATCTCACACGTGAAAGCCCATTACTCTTCCGACTAGCAGCAAAGAAATAAATATTTCCTTTACTTCCCGCCTCTTTTACGTTCTCATCTGAGCACGAATGTGTTTATGTTTGTTTCTCAACTTTTTCAGGTGACGGAGACATGGCGGTATCACACACAGTCGGCAGTAACGTCTTCGATATCTTACTCTGTCTTGGAATTCCATGGCTTGTCAAGACAACTGTATGGGACTACGACTCCACTGTTGTTATAAATAGTCACGGACTTTTTGTGTCTTGTTTCTTTATTTTGGGTTCCATAGCTGTCACCTTACTGATTATCTATTGGTATAAGTGGGTTTTAAATCGAAAAGTAGGGTGTGTTTATCTAATATTTTACTTTATATTTCTTGGGATATCAATATACGTGGAGATGAAGGCCTTTGCCAAGTACAACCCGCCCATGTGCGTCATCGATGTTTGAGGGGAGACTCCAATTAAGTCAAACTTAGAAATAAGATAGGAGTGAAAGCGGCATGAAGGTGTCATCAACAATGAAGAATGATGCAAATAGCTGGTAGACGTTAACAAAAGGTAGAATTGCAACCTAAGATCAGGATTCGATCTTCAGTGATATATTCCTCCAAAGCCTGACCGGTGGCTAATGCTGCAATGTCATTAATAACCGTTTGATTGTTCACTGGGAGAAAACCCCATTCTCAAACACCAGATCAACAAGATAAACATGCACGGAGAGGACCACGGAGATTTAAAAGCTACGAAATCTTTCACAGGACATCTACTTTGAAGAATGTAGACAACAAAACAAGTGCACTTTTTCTCCGGCTTTGTTCTGGAATGGATGAATGAGATTTTAAACTTAGGCAATAACAAAAATACTTTTATCCTTTTTTTTTTTTCCCACGGGGACAGAATTGTTCCACTAACTCGTCCTACTAAATGAGACTGGCGACATCTTACTGTTGTAAAATAAGTTATGATCGTTTGGGTAGGAAGGGGCCAAAATACGACCCTAGAAATGAGTATTAGAATATTTCAAATGATTTTAAAAATATGAATAAACGCAAAGGTTTGGTTATAAGTAATAAAAATCGCTTCGTAAAAATATTCTTTACATTTGTCATACTTTTAAATGTAATGGTACTTTTTTCCGTTTCACTCTACAAAACGAACCAATGCAGATCCTGTCATATTAATAAAATTTCGCACGATCATAATTAAAAATGAATTATGACCGGTTCTAGTGTAAACATCCATTATATGGTGAACCATGAAAGTTTTCAAGCCTCCTGCCTCCTGGAGCTCTAGTGCTATAAGGAAATCTCTCTGGGAATTGGAGGAGATGGTTTCAATAGTCTGACTTATATTTGACTGAGCCGGGAAAGATTGAAGAAAATGAAAAGCTGCAGAGTGTAAGCCATTTTCCGGACCGGTTTAGACTTTAATGTCTTCTTCGATCAGCGGATTTTTTACAGTTTCAGCTTGTCCGGTCGCTTACGCACCGTTGGACTTAATGCATTAACTCGTTTGAAAACACTCATTTAGATGATTTGTGCAATTAAATCATTATATCTGTTACGTCAGCCTGACGTCGATGATTTGGTGAACAAGCAGTTTTAGTTTCAAACGAAATGTTATCATGTTCGTTTCATTAAAATATCTCTCTCTATCCTGTCCCTTGTTGGGCCCTTCGATCGCATTTTAAAATTTTGTCTCCCTTAAATGTTCCTTTAAATGTGATATATTACATTAACCTTCTAATTGGGGAATAATTTATCAGCAAGACATGAAAATGAACCCCATCGCGCAGCTATTCAGTCTGAAGGTCTCTTTTGAATTACTGCTTTGGTTTTGATTGGAACAACTCGGGGATTTGGTTACAGATTCTAGCCCCAACTATTGCGAATGATTGCTTCCGCTGTTTTGTCCGTGAATGAACTACATGAAATTTACCAGAAGCCGGAGCCCTGTTACAAGAGGGAATCGAAGCAAACCAGTGAATAGCTACTGAGGTTCTTCACATTTAAAGGTACAAAATCATGGTCAATATCATGCATCAAAACACCTACTGATTTGTAATAGGGCATGTCAATAGGAAGATTGTTTGATAGCAGATCGAAATAATGGAATTTCATGCCCAGAATTGCTAGAAAAATAAATTATGCGTAAAGATCTTTTCTGAAGGATCAAGATCTGCTAGCAAGCAGCCGCAGACTTTGGTTGACTCTTCATTGACAATCGATTCTTATGATTGTATTGCATGATTTATCTTTATTCAAAAGATTGGTATCAACTACAAAAACTGAAGGAAGAATTCAATTTTACTTAAAGAAGCCGATATATCATTAATATACAATAAGAAAAATAGCGGACCAAGAACAAATCCTTGAGGCACACCTCAAGCTACCTCTTCCTTTTTCGAGATCTAGCTTGGTTTCAATTTGCGTTGTTTCGAGTCACCCTGTTAGGTATGAGGAAAACCATTTATTGATCACACTACGTATTCCATAATGATGTAATTTGTAGAGCAAAATATTGTGGCCAACAGAATCAAAAGCTTCTCGTAAATCAATAATTGTAATTCACCGACAATATCAAACAGTGCATGTTCCTTAGATCAATGTTTTTGAAACCCCTCTTGGGGAGGACACAAAGTTCTATTATACACCAATGTTTCAAAAACACTGTTAATCACCTAGAGAGGAGAGAAATAGGTCTATAGTTTCCACGTTTAAGTTAATCACCCTCTTTATAGACAGGAACTGTCTTAACATGTTTTAACTTTGATGGGTAAATACCTTTTTAAATGGGTAAATTCATAATACTTGCAAGTGATTTTGATAGAATTGAGCTACCATATTTGAAGATTTTTACTCGAAATGAGTACAATCGATGGGCCTTATTTGTCGACAATAACAAGATTTCACGTTGAATTTCATCAGGTGTAACTGGATCAAAGAAAAATGAGGAGAAAGGCACTGAGCTTGGTAGATATTTGCGAAAACCTTTTTTTAGATTGCGGTATTGCTAATGCTAACTTAGGTTCCACTGATGCAAAGTGTGAGTTAAACACATCGGATGCATTAACTGGCTCTGTTAAAATATTTCTGCTCCTAGCATCCCTAACAGAAGATAGAATTGTATTGCGTTTCGCGTTATTCTTACTTTTATTCATTAAATAATTTATTCCTTCCCAAGTTAAGGTTAACTGTAGAGAAACGAGAGAAATAAAGCTTTTCACTTATTCTAGTAAGTACTGATATTTTATTTCGATTGAATTTATATTTTTCATAGTTGAATTGCAATTTTTTTCTACCTGATACAGCTTGTTCAATACTCGGTTACCTTACAACGAAAAAACTATTGGTTATATTTCTAGGCTTATCTTCAAGCAAAATAAACATAATTTCAAGCTAACAATATTCAGTTAAGCATATTATAAAGTAATTTTAGTCGAGGTTCAATTCATTTCAGTTAATTTAACTGGATTATACAAGAAGACAAATTACTTTTTACTAAAGCAAACTTTTCTTTGTCTTCCATTGCAAAAATGCTCCGAAATTCTGAGGATCGTGGCTAATTTGCACTGGCGGGAAAAGTACCTTGGAACCCTCCTTGACAAAGCGTGACAAACGTGTGACATGCGCGGTGCGAAAAATTTATGTAATCTCACTTCCGGTTGACCTTCGAGAATCGTGAACTTCTGGTGCGGAAGCCCTCTACCAATAAGAATTCAGGGAGAAATAGAGGACTACGGTATGACCTGAATGTGCTGATGTAAACATTAAGAACAATTTTTACTATGTTCAGTTGCTGGTACTTTCTTAACAGTTAATTATTCCACATTCATGTTCCATCTGACAGAGCGTTTATTACTAAAGGTCTTGGAACTGTTATGCGAATGACAGAAGGGCTGACGCTCGAAACATCAGCTTTCCAAATCTTTTACGGTGCTAATTTGACCTTTATCAGCTCGTTTAATAAAACCACTGAAATCTTCATCTTTCACTTTCCCACCGAAGCAGCGCCACAGCTTCTTTGGAATCTTGAAGTTTGCAAATTTCAAATAGGGAACTGTCAATTTTCACAATTATAATTAACAATCTTGCACATGCTCTGTAAGTTCGCGGTGTGGTTTTCCGGCCTAAAGTGTTGAGTTATGGCCGGTCTGGTGTAAACGATATAGAGCAATAGCAAAGTTTCTTTCAAATCTAATCCCTTTACTCGCTTCATTTAGAAAAAAATGATTCGCTTACAAAGAGCAAGAGGAGTAAGACATTGAAGATCTCAAAGACATTTCCAAGTTACATTCCAAGTTGAAAGCATCAGTTGCAACACAACCAGCTGCAGTGACCGCTGACATTTAGCCTCGCTTGGTCAATGGAATTTTAAGTTATCAACATAGTCGATAACTGGCAATATTACTCAATATGCTAATGATGTGGATTCATGTAATATAAGAAGAAATATGAGTATAAGCGTTCGTTCGTTTAACCTGGAGAGATGATGTTCACCGAGGTAGGAATTCTAAAATTTGAAACAAAATATTGGGCGAGTGCGAATAGTTAAACGGTTGGTGTATAACACATTTTTCCCCATTGTTTGCGCCTGATTTAAATAGAGCGAGTAGTATTCTGGTGTACAGAGTGGCCACAGGCTTAAAGCATAGCATGGGTGATAAAATCTTTGAAAGCAATTAAAATCATTTACAATGTTTGATTTTCCAAAGAAAAAACAGAGACCATTACATGGTGCAATGTTTGATAACAACAGCAGGGCGACAGAAAAAAAAAACACTTGAACGCGTTGTTATTACAAATAACATACGTGGAAATAAAATAAATTCAATCAAAATTTTCTCAGGCTTACTAAATCCTCAAATACGAATGTTGCAGGTTATTTACATATGTAACCTTACAACAAATGATGTTTTCAGACTTCTCTTAATGTTAACGATGAAAAGTGAAAAACTACGCGCAATTTCGATGACATTTAAATAATTCAATTGAACTGAATATATGTGTCTTTGGCATGAATCGTTCGCCTCTAGAATGGACGTTAAACATTGCCAGTCATTTTTGACAGAAATAAACTTTAACGTAAATTGGCGAACGTATGCATCAAAACATGTTAACTTTTAAACAGCCGTATGCAATGTTTTCTTAAAGCTGTCAATCGGTGTTATGTTAATTTAACTAAAACATTCCCTTTGTTGACCATTTATCTGTCAATGCTGACCTGCTACTTATGGAAGCAATCCAAGGAAGAAAATATTAGTCGATTTGACGTCTATAAATATAATTCGCTATGTATGATGAACTAAATTAAAATATACGCGTATTTCTATTTACTTTCAACTTTTAACTGAGACTTTTTGCCCATCCTATTTCTATACGGCTCAAATACATATTTGGTCAAATTCCTCCTTCAGTCGTTTAGAAGGTACAAGCAGGAAAACACATGCCTAGACAAGAGCTCCTACTAAACCAGTGTTGCTAACAAATAGAAAAAGACAGGGGTTCCTTTGTAATTTTCACTTTAATCAATTTATTGACTGCAACAAATCCATCGACCGCTTCGTACCACAAGCTTCCATGAAGCATGGCCGTCACGACAAGACCCGAGAAATACTTCAGGCTATTGAGGAAAATTAAGACGGTTTTTTTTAGGAAAGGTAGCAAAAGTTTCCGAAACTTTAGACAATTTCACCATCTTTTTTCCAACTAGAAAGTGAAAGTTATGCTGGTGTCTGTTCTCTAACCGGAAAAAAGCTTTACCAGCTGCCATAAGTCTATAATGCCACCAGCTCATGAAAGCAAGGAGTTAACTGAAGTCCTGTTTGGGAGGGCCAAGTTGTCTGTCTTAGTAGATATTCTCGCTAAGCATTTGGAGGGCATTCCACATAATTCAACTTAAAACGCCAGTCACTGTTCTCTGCATCACCTCTACAGAACATACCCAAGTGACAACGATAGATGGCGATCGATTATGCTTGGGAAACCGCACTTACTCAGCAATGTTCAATGGATTGTGTTTCTCAGCAAGCTGAGCCTGATCTACATGCCTTTGGCCAGTGCCAGCCCCCAACTCAATACCGCTGAGGTTAAAAGCACGACACAAAGCAAAATTAGCCATTCTTTGTGCATCGGGCCTTCTCCTTCTTTAAAAACTCAAATCAACAGAGCCTCGGGGAAGAATACAGGAACAACTGTTCCGATCTTGGTTAACTTCGTTGTATCAACTCCGTCCATTCAGTTCAGTAACGTAGAAACCGGTTCAGTGACAAGAAATGGTACAAATAGTATGAGCTCAGGCTCAGACATTAATGGAGAACTAAAGGATTACAGCGGCGTGGTATTTTATAAAAAGGTAAGCTTAACTCAGTTGATGGCGGCAAACTGATGTTGGACTTAATAGTTCATGACGTTTCCATAAAACAAATATGGTCGTCAAATCTAGCATCAAGCTTAAGTTTTATATTACGAACCTTCAAGTTTATGGCTGAAAAGATGAGTCAACTACTTAGATGGCATATTTGCTGATACAATTCTAGGAAGGTTTCAAAGTTCTGGTGCTCAATAAATATATAAAGTGGAGAAACCCTTACGGCAATTTGCACCATAAATCCACATTTGCAGTACGCCTCCAAGTTACAATACTATAGTCTGGTTTCTAATCATCCAAATTTTAATTTACCTCTACTAATTACAGACGCTATAATTACAACTAGCAATTTGTGTCGCTTTCTTTTCTTGCAGATTGGTGGGTGGATAACGCTTGGATTTGTCGTTACTGGGCTTGTTTTTCTCACAGTTACTCATTTTACCTCCATACGTTATGTAAATCGACATCAACAGATAAAAGAGTCATTTTGTTCACATTCCAAAGCAGCCCAGTCCGTTTAAATTTTTTTTAAAAGTCATGGTGGCGAAAACAGTGAATATGTTAAGCGATGAATAAGACAAGAAAGAAAGGAATCTTAAGTGGGTATTAAAATTGGATGCATTTAATCTCTGAGGCCATCACCCATACATGTTAAAATACATGCAATGAAGTGTCAAACAATGAAACAACTTCAAAGACCTCTCGAAATATCACTCCATGCACCGTAGGTGATCCTACAAGATCGTCGGCCTTTCCGGATCTACAGCCAGTTCAATTAGAAGCAAGTAGAGGTTTGATGAACCTGGATGGCATATCCACTTTCGCGAGCAAGCGTAAAATTCAACCATTAATTCTGATATTCTTCGTAAGTAAAAACCATTGTAACTGTCAACTTGAAAATATTGAACCTCGATGAGAATCTTGTGCCACTTTATACTTTCCAAGGAAGGAAAAAAACTCTCCACGAAACTCCAGAACAAGCTTACATTGCATGTTATTTACTCTAAATGAATAAGTTTGGCATTACGTCTAGCCAGGAGCCTGTTTTTCGAAAGTCCCAAAAACTTTTCGGATCCCAAAAGCCATTCGGAAAACTCCGACCCGCTCATTCTGTAAAGGGAATAAAAGCTAAAACACCTGCAAAGTTTCGTGCCTCGAGACGCCTTCGTCTTGCAGATACAATGAGAAGTACGTCACCCTAAATGCGACCGAAACGTTTCAGGACTTTGGAGAAACGGGCCCCTGGAAAAAAAAATTTGCATCTTCTTCAACCGATTGTAGGTGAGCTTAGTTTTTTAGCATGAGATCATCTTCCCCCTTCAATCTACTCCCGAATTTATCAACTGCTAAGAGAAGTAAATGCTTAAGTTGCCGAAGAAGGCAGGCCTGATAAATCTTGACTAATATTTGCCGACTGTCTTCGACAGTTGTCTCCATTCAATAACGGATTATCGCAGAGTTATGTATTGACAAGTCCGCGTTGCTACGCCGGATATGAAATCCATGCAGCGTTGATCCAACAATGCCATTCTGCTGAGTATTGATGGAACTGTTACTGTCCCTGTCATTACATCAGTAATAGGCTGTGAGAAAAGCCAATAAATTTCTTTCACATTTAAGTGCAACTTCATCCTTGCTTTTCGCTGGAGGGGTTCAACCAAATAACTCAGCGATCGATATCACGAAACTCAGTATCGCTGTAGCTTCGCTTACGTAAACATAATTGACCGAACTATAATAGCAACAAAGACGAGGATCAAAGTCATATAAGCCGCAAGGAGTTCCAAATCCACTGTCTCATTTCCATCAGTAGGCGAAGAAGTGGAGTTCACATTGACCAAAAGCATTAGGTCAGAACACTGTAGTCGCAGACAATGCACATCCCTATCAATGGGTTCGTCAAAGTGTGGCAGTTAAACTCAGTGGTCGCGTCCTCGATCGGCTACGCGAAGCGAAAAACAAACTGCCAGATGAATAGCGAGAAATACCTTGCTTTGTCAATACAGCAACAGAGAGTTCAAACCATCATGCATCCGCTAACTGGCTGAATTTCTTCCAATTGGAGGCGATGATGCACCAAAATGATCACGCTGGATACTGATGATACTTCAATTAGTGAAAGCTTATTGAGCGTCTCTTCTCAATTTCGAAGACGGTCTGTGGCTACAGTGGCCACTACAGTAGATTAGAGTGATGACAATAATAACCAATAACAACAATAGTTACCAAAATGAAAAGTGTAGTCATAGCTATTTAGCATCTCTAGCTACCAATTTGGAAGACAAAAGACGTCAACATCAACATGCAGTCACATCATTCCGATATTTGCACTTCTCAAATCCCAGATTAAACAAGACAGCTAATGCACTTCTCGTGTTATGACAAACCAACATTATCAGTCACAAAAAATTATTCCATCTTTTGCCTCTGTAAACTGGACACGAGTGATTTTTTCTCGGGAAAATTAAATAAAACTGCAACGTTTAAACTCCATTGTTTCATTTGACTGGGGCAAGTTGGAGGATTCAAAAGCGTCAGTTGGCAACCTTGCCTCGCTTTGATTATAAATGTTGCGTCGATTCCGAAGAGATACCATATGGTTGAATGATAACATATTTGACAAATCTTGAATCGAATTAATGTTCCTTCTTTGAAAAAATTAGGTATTTTCTGAAGCCTAAGGCTAAAATACTAACGGCTACCTTTGTTTTCAAGCTTTCATGCAACTGACAACAAAGGGCAGTCAACCGGCACGTTTTAGTCAATCGTCGTAGCGCAGCGATTCTATATAAACATTTCAAATCCCGCAAAATCCAGTATATATTATCGTTTGCGAGGGGCGTCAAAGTTTTGTCAGCCTTTCCGGTTGGTAAGCTTAAAGGACTGATCAAGTGTAAACTGGAAAAAGATGTATCGAGATAAAAGATTTTCCTCAAAGAGAAATTGGGACAATCTAACATAGGACATCAGATAAATTAATGTGAAAAAACATTGCATTCCCAAACAAAATTATGTGTTTCCAGGGTAACTTAAAAGGCAGCCGCCGGCAGCAGGGAAGAGAAATTAGCCTGCGAGCAAGCTCTCTCATGCGGTACACCGAGAGAGATTGCTCGCAGGGTAAAGAGAAATATACTTGTGTCCTTGTGAAATACTTTTTGCAACGAGGAGTAAATTGCAGTTTCTGATTTAGTTCTTTCATCCTTCTTGGATCGACTCTCCATTTCGCTTTTACTTCAAAAGCACGAAGGAGTGCGTAGTTGAGGCAAGTGTTCGTATATTTCAACTGTTATGA
>BLAZ01000183.1:2614768-2627780 GCA_014633955.1 Acropora tenuis | reverse complement strand
ACGAAAGAGGTCTTTTTCGAGGAGTGTCTCAACTGCTTTTGTCCATGATTGTAGGTGCGACCAAAAACGTTGCGAGGCAAACCGTTTCAGAAACTCAATTCTCGCAACGTTACGAATTTTTCGTTTTTCGACTATGAGTCCTGTAAGGTCTCCCGTCAACATAGTAATACATGTTTCCTTTTAAATCAAGAGACCACTGAAACCGTGTACCTTTGCGGGAGTGTAGCCCGAGGTAACGTTAACGACGCATTTAGTCAAAGTATTACCCAGTCTTCATAATTTTGAAGGTTGTAATTCTACATTTAACTTTACGTATAAGGAAATGGTGACTTCTGAATCTTGAAATATCGAAAAGAATGATTTGTCGCCAGTCCTAAAATGAGACACAAGCGACCCCAATTAAAAAGCAACGATGAAAGGCAGATTAGCCACAAGACCAATCAATTCTTCCCCTAAGGGAAGCGCGCGACCATGAACAAAAATCAACGGTGAACGACAGAGGAGCAGGCAAAAGATGATTTACAATCAGCCATATCGCTGATTCTCAAAAGTTGTTCATCTTTTTGAACTTCGAATACAAAGCATGACCAGCAAATGTAAAAGCGCGCTCAAATTCTAAATCCTGAAATATATAGAATAATGTTGTACCAAGCTCTGAAAGTGGGAAACACTGACCGTTTAAGAGAATATCGCAAACCAACCGCAGAGGACACATTTCTATAAAAGATAATTTACAAAAACTCGAAGCAGTAGAAAAGTTAAGGACCGAGATTTAAACGCTATAGCTGTTGCAACATTTGATTGACCGCCATAAAAAGTACTCAACAGGAAATGACCTTGGTTGACCGAACAACTGAAAAAGAAAAACACGGCCAAAAGGGGGCAAAAACACACAGTACACCCAAGCAGCCTTGAAGTTTGCATGCTGAAATCCACTCTTTTGTGGGCCAGCCTGACAGGGTGTCCATTTTTCGAAACATCTATAGCACGTATCATCCCAGGTGGATGCAGGTTCTGTTTTGTTTCGCGTATGCAACTTTAAGTATAAAAGTCGATGTTGGACTGAAATTTTCACAATGATTTGTCGAAGCTTGTTTGAGATTTGTTCAAATCTTCAAATGATATGCACTGCACAAAAAGAACACTTGAATCTTTAAAAGACCAATGATAGGACATCAATAATTCAACTGGTACCAACTAGGGCGGTTTCTTGGTTTTAGTTGAAGACAACTACATGTGTTCGTCTACTTGCACCAGTTCGCTTTACTTGTAGCGTATTAACGGCTTGGGAGAAGACCACTGAGGGCCGTACATCTGGTTCGAATACAGTGGCTTTTTCATCCTTCGACTTGCATATTCTCCGGTGGATTACCGCGAATAGGCCAAAGGTGGGTATGCCTTTTTGTGAGTTAGTTTTCCGGTTTTTTGTGGTCGATGAGGCCTGCTTTTCTTTATGCTATCTATGGATTACAGCATAGCTCACTAATTTTCGCCGAAAACGTTGGTTCAGCCGCAATTGGTATGTCCGCATTTTGCACGCTTCCTTTGCCCTTATATAAAACGTCCAACTGGGTCCTTTGACGTGTTATAATAATATATACTGTTTATCCACACGATATAAGCAAACGTCCCCCGTGGATTACAATGAAAATGCATGGCCTCGATCATACGGTCTTTTGTGATCAATCTTAACAAACTCTCATCATTCCGGTTTATGGCCATGAAAGGATGTGAATGTAACAACTACCAGAGGTAAGTCCCTCCGCTGAGAAATCTGCCAATCAGTAACGATATTAAAAGCTGATCAACAGAAATTACAGTTGGAGGTTCAGGTCTCAACTGCACGCAACGTGATGAAACGACCACACGTTACTTTCAAGCGCACGCGAGGGAATGAGAGGAATTGAAGGATATAAATTTGCAAATTATTCCGGCAGTGGCTGTTTTCGCAGTACCAAGAAGGCGCAGCTTAAATCCTAAGTTGAAAATCCTACCTAACAAAATGTTGTACATGAATGGTGACAAACCCAACATTTGAATTCCACTCAACTCAAACCCATTCAAAACGCTGGGCTAACTAATTTCGACACCACATTTGAACCTGCAGATGCTGCTAAGATATATTGCACTGTTGGCCTCGTTGCCTTTGTTCTGTTCGGAAGTTTACGCAGGTAAGAACATCACTGGCTTTTGTTTGGCACAAATTCGAACCTGCTCTGAGCTTTCATTCAACTTACGCACAACTATTAATTGTGACTCTGATGATCATATAAAAGCTCATTTTGAAGCGAAGATAAATAACAAAGTAAACTGAATCGCGATGTCAGGGAATGTACACTGTTCATTGCTGCTCAGATACGGGTCCGCGACTAGCTAGCATAACGAGATAGAAATCAACTGGGACCTCACCAAATGTAAACGTTCGACTCAAAAGTGGCAGCAAAAAATGTTCATTTTCAAGTTGATGCTCGACTAAGGACAACGTATTTCAAATAGTGTCTTTGCAGAATTATTAGCAAATAACATATTTTTGTGAAGTGATATATGAACTGTTTCATATATTGAACGCAATCTAAGCAATTGCGTATAGAAGCCTGAAAAAGTCAGGACTTCACGGGTTCAAACCCCGTTGAAGTCCTGACTTTTTCAGGCTTCTATACGCAATTGCTTAAATTGCGTTCATAACTGCGATGATCATAGCTTACTTGATTTCAAATCCGCAGTTCAATATATGAAACATTTCATATATCACTTCAAATCCATTCTTTACAGGTTCATTAGAACTCACAAATGACCAGCTCCCAAAGTCAGTGGCTTCATAGCTTAGTTGGTTAGAGCGTCGCACCGGTATCGCGAGGTCACGGGTTCAAACCCGTTGAAATCCTGACTTTTTCAGGCTTATATAAGCCTATATACATTGCTTAAATTGCGTTCATAAATGCGATGATCATAGCTTACTTAATATATTTTTTCCTGTTTATGCCCCTCAGCAGAAAGAATGTTAGAAGAATCTAAACAACATAATCCGGAACAATACATGAGTAGTGGGTCAGGAGAGGAAAATGCAGTTCTCTGCAATTCACAGACAAAAGGTGCGTGTAACATCTTTTGAAATTAAGCTTGATGCCCAAAACAATAAAGCCTCATGTACTAAGCATGAAATGTGCACTTTACCATAGGGTGTATCCCAAAGACTGATCACAGTAAAGGAGTTTACATGCATGATCACCCCGAATTCCCTGCTGCTCAAGGAGGTATCTACGCGAAATCAGTTAAAAATTAATTTAAGAATTATTTTATTAGGTTGAGCATGGTTGAGGCATTTTGCAGTTAGACTGTTGGCATAGATGAAGATAGATAACAAGTCTCTATAATTCTTAACATACAAACAATGTTACATAAACGTAACGGCATTTAACATCATAATGATGAAATCCCAATGACAGTCGTTACCCCAAGGATTCAGAAGGACAAATGGTGTTGCTTTACCCACTGGCTCGAACTATGCCAGGAATTCGAGTGAAAACGTAGGAATTAAAACCAAATTTCTAAGTATTGGCAAGGGTTTTCAGTGCCAGAATTTAAAAATGGGTGGAATTTTTGTACTGAGAAGCCTTATAAAAAACGCAAGTCCATTTAAACCACCACTCATTGTAGAGAAGGCAAATCACAAGGTGAAGTAAAATAAAGTGCGGCATTAAATTAATCTTTGAAATACAGTACTGATATCATGTTTCCACGGACACATAATAATGCAAGCGACGTATGGCAGCATTTAACTCGAAATTTTCTCATATTTTCATGCGATGAAAATCATGTAGACTGCTGATTCCGATGCAGGGGCCCGTTTCTCGAAAGTTTCGAAACGTTTCGGGAGCATTTCGGGTGGCAATTCTCTTTGTATCTTCAAAACGAAGGCGTCTCAAGGCACGAAACTATGCAGCTATTTTAAATTTTATTCCTTTCGTAAAATATAAAAAGACCAGCTTTACAGAATCATCGGGTCGGCGTTTTGCGAATAGCTTTTCGGGCCCGAAACTATGTTTTCGGGACTTTCGAGAGACGGGCTCCAGACTCGTAGTAACAGTCAACTATTGCGTCGTTGCTACAGTCAGCAACCCATTAGAAGCTTTCATGAGTTATGAAAAGAACTGAGAACTGTTAAGACGAAAACTCCTCCACTTACTTTTGGTTTCCAGCCGCAAAGCTCCACTGACACTCCTTTCTGAAATGTCTGCATTATTTCATGCCTTCGATTGTAACCAGGCCTTTATTTACCAAAGATTGTAACCAGGCCAATTTTTTCCAAATAATCCCGGATGACTAAAACCCAACCAAATGAAGGGTAGAAATTTCATCACGAATCAAATATAGACGGCCAAAAAAAACAAAACTCCAAAACGAGAAGAAAGAAAAAGTAAATAAGTTAGTGATTCATATTCTAGATGCTAACGTCCATTGCAGTACAATTTAGCCCCTAATTGCCTGTATGACGGGACCCAATTTGAATAGGAAATCGCGCACTGGCACTTATCTTTTTCATCAGCTAGCGCATTTTTTTTCTGTTTAATTTTCTCTTAAAAACGAAAATAAAGACTCGAAACTGTTATTTAATCCCATGTCATCAAATAACTTGTTTGCTTCTCCCCTCACTCTTTCTTTGAACTGTTTATTGGAACTTGTATTTCTATCATTAGACAGCAAAGTGTTCTCTAATTTCGGCGCGAGGAGAGCAAACGAGAAAAATACATACATACGCAAGAGACTCGGAGGATACCTCACGCTGCCTGTCCTGCGCGTCTCGCGCGACGCGTGTATGTCGTCGCATCTTTTATTACTCTCCGCCGAAATTATAGACTACTCGCAATCTATTTGATCATTTTTTGTATTATTAGGACCCGGTGACCCTTATCGCACGCATTATCTCCACGCTCGGTTTGGGATTGGCGGCCAGAAAAAAAAGCGCTCCCCAACGCTAGAAGAAACTATGCTCAAGATCTTCAACATCAGGTAATAAAAATAATGGACTATTCCGCTAGCGCTGTGATTCATTTAAATCTGAGCATGAATAGAACAAAAAAAATGCATTCACATGTTATGTGATTCATCAGGGAAAATGCAATTTTTTTCTTGTTTACAGGTTGCCAAAAAAAGATCGGTCCTGACTTGTTAAAAGAGTGCATCGTTAAAATGCACGAAGAACAGGGTTCGGGATTTCAACACAAACTTTTTGCGATGTAAATGCATGCTTAGAATTTTTTTGCAACATGAGTTCTTTTGAAATACTCTATAAGTACTCGAAAGCAAATCAATTCTCACAATTATTCTCAAAATATCAACAAAAACGCTCTGTGAAACGAATCCTTTTGTGACGATAACGCCGAGTACATTTACAGAGAGAATATTTATATATAAATAACTATACCACTTCAATATTATGAAACGTCAACAGGAAAGTTTCGCATCAAAGACGGGAACATCAACAACAATGTCACAAATTACGAATTTGATTGGTCGAATGAGGAAAAATCAGCGTGCTGCACGGGCGGCACGCTCATTAGAACAATTTGTTGTCATTCTATGCAAATTAGCATATTTGCGGTCTCGATGACAATTTGAGAACGCAACCAGAAGTCTTTGATTCACTGTATTTAATTCAGCGGCGGACATACGCCCGTCCACTTGTTGTGTTCTTCGTCAACAGGATAGATTGGGAAAAAAATGGCATAATCACAAAATAGTCACAACTTTGCAAATGTGACGTTTTCCTTATCGTTTCCGCTATCATTGCTAAAACAGCCTAATGTGAAAAGATCTCATCGTGCAGTACTCGACGACACGAATTCAGTGAAAAACACGCCCAAATCAGCATAGTTACTAACTTTGAATATCAGCGGTTATTTAGCTGTCTTTTAAATGGGCTTTTAATCATTTTCCAATTGGAATTAACTACAACTTAAAATAACAGCTTTTGTGGCTGCAATGTGATTTTTTTAAATTACCTATCTATCTATCTAACAGAAAGAACCAACTGAAATATTACGACATAGCGTCAAACTTGTAAAGTTGAAGCAAAGCTAGTTAACTCAAAATCGATTGAAATCATTTCTACATGGTCCAAAAAGTAAGTTTATCACGACTTCCACTGTAAACACTACAGGATCTTGACAATAAATACGTGAAAAGGATAAAATTATCTTCAGAGGGGAAACAGGGTTTCCAGAGATTGGTATTCTTCACCAATGATAAATCGAGACATATGCCCCCTTTTTATAGAGTACCTTCATATCAGATTAGCCGTTTAGTCAAATGCGTTCCCTACTTCATTATGCAGTCCTTACTGGAGGCAGCCAAGTACAAGAATGTTACCAACGAATCTTGGAACTCCTAAAAGCGAGATTTAACGTTGCCAGAACGGACATGATAACACCATTCCACACCACCTCGTTTGAGAACAGCTAAGGTGGGTGTGGTTCATTATGAGTACATAGCTAGTGACGTAGAAGCAAAATTGAGCGAATACCAAAAGAAGACCATGAAAAGGCATCGTACAGAGGTAGGGAGAAAAGACATCTGGAAAACTCAGCCGAGGACGATATTTTTAAAGACAGGGTCTCAGGAGTTGGGGGAACGTCATGACAATCTCTCCTGTTTTCTTGTCTCCGTTGAGACCAAAGCTGTGCCAACAACAAAAAAATAGTACTCCAACCATGGACTTTCTGAGAACCACACCCAGACGATTCCATTACAATTCCAGAGAGCAAGATTGGTGCTTAACCACAATATATCGTTGAATTACATCTGGGCTTCGAAGTCATAGATGTCTACTGGGTACGATCAAATTTTCATTCAATTACAAATATGTACAAATTTATTATAAACAACAACGCTCCCAAAGTGTTCACTGCCAGAATACGTACACATAAATCAAGTAGCGAATTATGGCAAACATGTATGCATTTCTTTCTGTTTCGTAAGCTTCGTCCATTCCGAAGTTCTCCTTGCCAAAATACCTCAGAACAAAAGTGTCGAGTTGGTGCCCTCGCTAGTACGGATCTACAGTGGCGCTTATGTACAATCATTCTGTGTAAACTCTTGAATGTCTTAAATATTGACAAATTAATACAAATACTACCAAAATGGAAACTGTACATTACAAAGCATGATCACGTGTCATCATCCGACGACTGCTCCAAGGCGCTGCGTTGGTACCCGGACGATATATAGTCTGGTTGAGCCTGGGGATCAATGACAAAAAGCAGTATTTCTAAGACTTGTCCAAAGACTACTTGCGGAAAGACAGCAGGCTCTTCCTAGACGAGGCGAGTTTGTAGGAACTTTAAAGCATGTTACGCTATTTCCCTTTAGCCCTTGACAGATTCCGAGAGTCCCCTCGCAAGCAAAAAGAGAGTGAATGCACTCCATAGGCCTCTTTCAAAAATACCATAATACTCTTTGTTTGTCCCTTCAAAATTTTGCAAATTCTGGTTGGCGAAATGTTTCAACACAAACCCAATTGTAATAAATTAGAGCTGTCATCTAGCATCCCCACAGTTGACTGGAAATAATGGCTTTGCTGTTGTTTTTGTTAGACTAGAATACTTCCAACCTTAAATGAATAACCTTTACATACCATAAGGTCGAGAAGACGCTCATTGATTATTTTTAGATCCTGATTTCGAAGCACGAGGTCATTCTTTAGTCTAGCGGGAAGAGAAATCAACAACAAAGCGAGTGAAGGTAAACCCTTTTAACCAAAAGTGAAATAGTAAGTCTTTTTAAACGTTTGGAAACATAAAGAGTTGAGACGAATCTTTCCCTTTATCAGTCTAACTGATATCCGTTCAAGTGCATTAGTAACCTCATGGTCTGAAGCACTCTTGGTTTGATTGACTGTCTATCCGTCTTTAAGACCCGTTAAAGTGAAGGCGATAAAGAGGGACAGCTTTACGTCCAGCTTTACAATGCATTGCTTTCAAAACTAGAATGCAATGAGCTAAAACAAAAGAAGTGTATGATTGAAAATGTACTTTAAATTCTTCAACTGATTTATATTTCCTTTGTTCCTTTCAGTTTCCTCGCTAACGCCAAGTTTCCAATCAATGATCTTGCAATAGAGAAGACCCATTTATAAGGTGGTCCCACCAAACCGGAGGGAGACCTTACCATAGGTTTTCTGCAACCTAAGGCTCGTACAAAACCTCACCGGCCACGATTTTGTTAAGCAGTCCAGGGGCCCGTTTCTCGAACGTCCCGAAACTTTTCGGGTGACATAAATCCCTCCCTTTATATCTTCAATTAGAACATGTTTCAAGCTTTGAAACTTGGGAGTTATTTTGCCTTCCCCTGTATCTGAAACATATTAAAAGAGCAGCTTTTCACGGCAAGCGGATCATAGATTCAAGAATTGCTTTCCGGGCCCGATAAGTTGCCGGGTCTTTCGAGAAACGGCCCCCAGGACCGGGGTGTTTAAGGTGTTGAAAGCACCATTTTCTGGACAAATCACTATCCACTGGGGGAACTCAATAGATCTTGGTGGTACTTATCCAATGGCTCGTGATTTTTTCTCCGGGAAGCATTATCCAACCTTTGAAAAACTGGGACCAGTACGATGATTTTAACAGAAACTTCGTGTGGCATACTTAGTGGATATTTTTTGGTGAAATGGATACAAACATATCTAACGCTGTTTGGAAACGAAAATTCCGAAATGAGACATTTGATGAAAAATAACTTACCTTTCCAGCTTTGCTAAAGAAGCTCGTTTCTGTTTCTGTATTCTTGTGCTTTCTTGTTCTGAAGAGTCAAGAACCCTGATATAAACAAACACAAGAATTTAAGTTCCTGCTTCCCTTAAGACAACTCTCAGTCAATTCGAATCCTTAGTAGCTGAGTGGTCCTTGTGATTTTACCGCTATGGTTCAACAGTGGAACCTCTGAAAACTGAATCACTTTTCCCGCAATTCTGCGCATTTTTTGATATCGCATGTTTTAAAGGCCCATGTTCAGAAGGCACTGCGTGCCGCATTGAATTTTGCACAGACGGGAAATCCGAAAATCACCCAATCAAATTGCTGGAACTATTTCAAAACAACAACACAAGCGTGTTATGTCTTTTGGGTGAACATGGGCCTTTAAATGTACCAATAAAATATGAAAATCCTTTCTCATCCTCAGGTTGTTTCTAGCTCGTAGAAAGACCGCCCAGGTCGTTCCTTCTCTGAGATCCCAACAATGTCATCCGTTATCCATCACCACGTGTAGCTCAAATTTCTAACTCCTGGCGACCTTTTCCCCATTTTCTCTTTCCCGTTTTCCTGCTTTTGGTCTTGCTTCCTCTTTTGCTATATTTGTTCTTACTTTTAAGCGATTCAATACAATAAACGATTCAACATAGTAAAATTGCCTCCCTCCCTCTTCCTTGAAATACATGCAAGAACTTTCAAAATAACATGAACTAAAATTTACGGACTTAAAGCTTGTTTCTAGTTTGTTAAATCAGACAAGTTAACTGGACAATAAATTATTCAATGCTTGACGTAAAAAATCTGAATACAATTCATGTCAAAAGGAGATTATCTTCAAAATATCTTTCTCATTTCCTTGTGGCGATGTTAAGATCGAAATGCACTGTTTGACTCTTACTTCCTCGATATTACCTCTGATAATGGTTGCTCAGAGTACTAGCAGTCTTTTTACTTTCCCTGATTACCTGCCTGTAGGTAGGTGCTAAAGATCTGGAAAAAGTTAAGGTAAGAAACACAAAGCAACAGACGTTGCACATTTCAGATAGAAATGAGATATACACCAGTTCTGTGCCAAAATATTAGCGAGGAAAATGAATATTAGTTCCCAGCGTCTTTTTTGTTTTCTTTTTCGGCTGTTCTTTCAATAAAAAAGTAACGAGTAGAAGTTTAAATATTTCATAACAAGACCAACGTCTTAAATAAAGAAAAGCATGAAGCAAAATTTAGCAGATGATTATCATGACGTCGATGATGACGTCGATGATGACGTCGATGATGACGACAATGATGAACGACGATGATGAACGATGACGACGACGACTAAAATGATAATGATGACGACAAAGACGACAATAGTCAAAGATACGGTAGCTTTGAGACTTCGGTACGACCCACAGCTTGAACAGGTTGTAGTCCCATTCCAGCCAGCCCCCTCGTTCTTAGAAAATGAGACACCAGCGGACTCCTTCCCAAAAGATTGAAACCCACGCGTTCAAAATCGGGACCCGGGCCAATTTCGTGTGACTGTGAAGAGATAAGCAAAGAATCACCAGAAATGACAGTGCTATAACAATGCCCGTTAGGTTAGTTTGCAAGGAGGCTTTACTTTGAAATAGTGTGCAGTAGAGATATAGGAGCTTGGTGACTAGTTTCGAAACTAGTCACCAAGCCCCTATATCTGGTTGTGTCTACTGTCTACTCTCTTAAGAATTTAAACGAAATTGCCAACACATGATACAAACAGCGCTAAAATACAAACGAATTCTTAGCTGTAGCCTGTGAAACAGCTCTTACGAGAGAAGAAGAGGATGTTTCCTTGCCCTACTTCCAGAAGCCCACTCGCAGCCTTTAAGAGGGACCATGTGATCCACAGAGCCTGGTCAGTTAGGAAAGAGCCAAAGAAAGGTGATCTTTTTGGCAGGCTGTAAGGCTTAGTCTCAGTCGCTCTAAAGAAGCTCGTATCTTTTCCAAAATTACCATGAAGCCTCGGAGGGATAAAAACCTGTCATCAAACCCAGTGAATGAGTACCCCAAAATATACCATACAGTCTCGTTAGCTTTTCAGGCCTTCCAGTACATTCTTAGTTCCAAAATTAAACAGTCCATTACGACTTTCAAATATCCATTTTTTCTCAATATTTCCCAGACACGACAGAGCAGTATCAGTGAAAAAAATTGTATTCGAACAATGAACTTTTCAATCAAGCAAGAGACGCTGCTAACAAGCTGATGTTCAGAGCAAATTTAAAGCTCGTTACCAGAATTGCTACGATAAGTTTCAGGAAAAAAAAACAGTATGAAAATTCTAGTGCAGGTTCCTACTCAGTGTAAAGGAAAGCTTCAGTACCTCAGTGCTGTCAAATGTTGGAATAACAGCCATTCCCATTCGCGAAGGAGAGCCTTGACCAGTTTGAGTCGCAGCTTTTTCCAGTTTACCAGCTGGAGCGTAATTATCTTCTAAGCAAGTGTCCACGTCAAACGACATGTTAGCTTGAAAAGAAATAAGCCAAGATGGCGACTAGAA
The DNA here is from genome assembly GCA_014633955.1 of Acropora tenuis. Taxonomy (NCBI): domain Eukaryota; kingdom Metazoa; phylum Cnidaria; class Anthozoa; order Scleractinia; family Acroporidae; genus Acropora; species Acropora tenuis. The sequence continues at coordinate 2,616,509 of BLAZ01000183.1, read as the reverse complement.
CGTCATAAATTTGCATGGTTAACGACGTGAGCATTTGACAACAAATTTCCCTTTTTCCCCCCTAACATCTAAATGCCACATTCGCAACATGACGGCTGGAAAAGACTTAGGACGACAGAATGACGAGAACATGTCGCGCAAGACTGGGAATGCGCGACATTTTTTCGTCACTCTGTCGTCCTAAGTCTTCCAGCCGTTCTCTTGCTCTACTATTTGGAATAATCAAGAAATGATTGCACAAACGAGAAATTACATTTTTAGATGACTTTCTTGCCATCGTTGATTTCATCTTTGCTTAAGCTCACAAATGTTTGCGATTCCAAACTGCGGGTTCGAAAAGATTTTTTGGGGGGTCCCTCGCTTATTACGAACGAAGTTTACCTTTAAGATTTTGTGTTCTGTCATCTTGCAATTCTCTAATGTTGCTTGGCTCTAAGAGTTTAAGATTCCACTTCTCCCATGAAGAAGGTGGTGGCCTGGTGCCTATAGAGAGAAAGGCCTTCCTAATAACTCTTGTAAAGTAATAAGCAAAGAAGAAATAAAAGTCGAGAAGTTTCCTAGAACCTCTTCCCCACAAGTAGACAAAACAGTAACTTACAACAACCCTTACCCAACACAAACAGTTATAATATTAAAAGTATGGTCAGTTTACGCTAAGACTTAACGGGACATAATGTGACGTTTATAGAAGTTGAGCGTGCATTTAATTACATGCATTTCTAGACTAAGTAAAATTGCAGTATTCTTAAGACGGTGCCTCCTTACCTGTGACCCACTCTGAAATAGTAGCGAGCAGGAAACCCTTGAATTCGTCATCAAACAACTTGTAGGATCGCGGGAAGACTTCACAATACGCAGCATACACAGCTTGGGCTAGACAGTCTGCGAAATACTGGAGCGAAATATAATTCAACAAAATCAAACTGTAACCGTTTGAAATTTACCGGGTTCAACCAAATAATAATAATAATAATAATAATAATAATAATACAGTTCTTAAAAACGCATTATACATAAGTCTCAATGCTTTTACATAAGATTTAAAGTAATTACACGAATAAGATTAAAAATTTACTGTAACTGCGCATTATGGCGTCGGAAAAAGAGTACGGGCCGATAGAGTTTCCAAAATCTTCTCTACTTCACATTACCTGGAAGAACTTGTCTTTCAAATCTGGGCTTACACTGAAGAAGAGTGTGACAAAACAATTTGCTATCCTGTTGAACAGTCCATCTTGAGCTTTCCTACAATCAGGCTAAATAAAAAAAGAAAAGCAAATTAGCGAAGTTTGTAAAACATCCAGGTTAGCAGAAAGTTTATTTCCTACATATACAATATTAGGGCGCGTTCGATTAACGCTATTCTGGAATAAGAATAAACGGAATAACCTCCAGATTTTTATTTGGAGGTTACAGTTTAGGAAGATACTTCTGTAACATTTTGACAGGAAACAATGCTGAAATTCTCCTTTGTATTCTGTTACAGTAGCATCAAAAGTTGTAATTTTTAGAAGTACACGTTCGTATTTTTATTTCGGAACAAGGTCAATCGAACGCTCTTAGACCGTTAGGCGCCGAATCACAACAGTCCTGCGAATAAGAGAATTAAGGGTCTCGGTTGAAAACTTCCACAAAGTTGACTGTCTGATTCGACGCACTGAAGCTGTTACTGATCCCTGCCTCCTTGCACTTGCATGACCACACTGCGCCAGGAATGGGCTCCTGTGACTGTGCCTATAAA
>BLAZ01000183.1:2607268-2609768 GCA_014633955.1 Acropora tenuis | reverse complement strand
GGTATGCATAACAAAAAAGGGGGATGCAACGAAATCAGACAGAAGTCAAATTTCAGTCAAAGTTCGCCGTTTTCCCGAAAGGCTGTTTTTGGTCTCACATGCTACTGCTTGTCCTAATAACATATCATCGTGAAAGGATACGGGCATGGTGTGCCAAATCATCCATGATATCCTGCAAACTTCCCAGTCCAACAGAAGAAACAGAGATCTCAAATTTCGAGTCAAAAACCACTTTATCAGGCCATTCCTGTAGTCCTGCCGGCCGTCTGTCAAGCCAATCCTCCAAATTTCTCGGTGGCTCGGGGGTTTTCGGCTTGCTTTTCTTTTGTTCTTGCCTCTCTTCTTCTTCATACTGGGCAAGGATAGCTTGTACTCGCGGATCCATAGACGCTGTGGAGTCAGAATGCTATCTCGATGAATTAATATTACACTTTGGTTTTGCGTGATTGGGATAGAAGCTGCGCTACCAGGCCTTATGCTCAACAACAACAAAAAAAGGTTGCTAAGGAACGTTCTCAATTTTAGAAGCCCCTAAAGCCCATCTAAATACTAAGATGAATGACCAAGAGTAAAAAATATTTTACGGGTTCACGGGAGCACCAAGCAGGGCTGCTACCGGTACATGCTATCTCGCCGATTTCCATGAAACTTAGCCATTTTAAAGGGTCTACCCCTGGGTCTACCCTAAAACCGGAAAAGATAAACTGGTTTGTGTTCTGAATCTTTCAGGGGTGAGATAGGGAACCCCCCTGGATTTATCATACTTTTACCACGGAAACTGCTTCAAATTGTGCAAAATATATGCTGTCAGTACAACTGTATTTGACCTTTGAGGGTGCACACACATATTGATACATCGTTAGTGAGCGCAGGGAACAAGTGTCAGTCAGTTTGATTGAGGCTTGTCAATCAACCGAGGCAAATAAGTAAGTGCGTTTTGAGACATTTTGAAAAATTCAAATATTTGACGATTTCGAAGTGAAATATCTCCTGTTGCCACAAGGCCTCAACTTCAATTTTTATGTCCCTTTGTAGTCCATTGTTTTGTCTCTTCACAACATCAAAAACATTCTTGGGCACTCCCATTTTTTCGGTGCAGATGCCACTTATAAACAGCACATAAAACATGAAATACTGGAAATAACGGAAACTTTCTATATTTAGAGGCGGCATCAAAGATTCAGGCTCAGATGTCGTGTGCTTGTTGACAAGCAAATTCCAGTTTACAATAACAAAAATAAAAGGGAGAGAAAATCTGCCAACTGTCAAAAACATAAAAGCCAGACGGTCTAATAAATTGTTAATTTAAGCTTTACCTCCGCAAAAAAAAACAAGACAACCTTTTTTTAGCTCCTTAAATAGCAATGAGGGCAACTTAATCTGCGCGCAAAGCCAGAAGCCCATGACAAGAGACGAACAACAGTGCTATTCTCCTGTCACAGCGTATTTACAGACCGTTGTTTTCTCGCGAATGAGACTTTTGCAGAAGCTGGATTACCAATCACAAGAAACAAGCTTGACGTCACAGCGTCACCGAACCGGAACTGCCTTTGTTTTTTTCGCTGAAAGGATAGCAATACTGTTATAGACACTCTGAGCCCAGCACCCAACACTTAGTGTTGTGGGAATCAACACATGGACGTTGAGGGAGAGGCAGGCCCAAGTAGGACTAAATCACAACGGTAACACCGGGAACTCCATAGGGCACGGAGTTCCCGCTGTTGTAGTCTGGCCCTTACGGGACCGCAGTAATTGGCTAAGGCTGTTGCGGTATCCCGGCCAGAAACCTGGCGAAGCTTAATAAAACAATAGAACAGTAAAAGCATAAAACAGCTAAAGAGAGACAGGAACATCAAGTGTTAATGAGACATATCTTGTTTGTTCAAGGAGCGTTAAGTCTGGAGGAGCCATGTGGTCGTCCGCCTAAGAGTGACCAAGTGAGTGAAGTGCATAATAATAATAATAATAATAATAATATTAATAATAATCATAATCATAATCATATAAAAGAAGAAGAAGAAGGATGAGGTAACAATAACAATGATTAACGTTAGAAGACGATAACTGAAATTCTACCATATCTTAAAAGCGAAAAATTATAAATTCATTGAGTAAACACGTGATCAGTCGTCTGTAGTCTTTATTACCGGACTAATAATACACATAAAAAAATTACTTGATTCTGATTGGCTGAGAGCAGTGCAGTTTAAGTGTAACACCAGTACAAAAAGTGTAACACCAGTGCAACACATCGTAATTCTGGATTATGATTTGCAGAAAGACATTCAGAAAGTTGTAGGCCAATGATCTCATGTAAACGGCAATGACCAAAATTTTCGTACAGAAACTCTTCAGGGCTTCTAAAGGGCTTCAAGAAACATCTTCCGGCACTTTTTTCAAGCGAATTTTTTCATGTTTGTATTACTAATAAGTAATCATACGGTTTTTCTCGTTCAATTTGGAATTAATTTGCACTTGTGAGTTTTTCAAAAAGCTGAAA
>BLAZ01000183.1:2586148-2598648 GCA_014633955.1 Acropora tenuis | reverse complement strand
GAATTTCTTGTGCTGAAATTTTGGAGCTCGGAAAAAAATCTTTCGCGGCGTCGTCGGTAAAGAAAATGTCACGATTTGCGGAGGTTTTATCCGAAGAAATCAAGAGAATTGCTTGAAAATTTACTAAAACAGTTATTCTTCTCGGACTTGCCGGATATGAGCTGATAATAACCAACTCGGCCTACGGCCTCGTTGGTTATATATATCAGCTCATATCCGGCGCGTCCTCGAAGAATAACTGTTAAATATCAATAATCTGGATCTCAAATTGCGCAGGTCCTATTAAGTAATTTAACGCTGAAACGCCAATCAAGACCAAAAAGCGTGGTTGCGCAATAGCGATTTAGTACCACGAAAGGCTACATTTCCGCTATTTAGAAATCTTATTTTCTTCTTGTACGAGAAGCAGACACATAAATTAACACATAACTTTTAAATGTGTCTAAGATTTGGCACTTTAAACAGCGTTCGCTTCCATGCTACAGTTCTTAAATGTAGATCAACATCTGAAGGACACTTGCATGTCAAGGTAACAAAAACAAGAGGTCAAAATCCTCAAAGCAAAACGTCAGTTTAAAATACCGCATTTCACGCCACGATGACAAGTGTTATTCAAAATTGTTCGTATATACCTCGATGGAAAAAAATCATCTGGGTCATTGGAGTGCTGAGAAGGACTGTTGAAGGACATTAGTCCTTCTCAGGACTCCAATTACCCAGGTGATCTTTTTCAAAAGAGGTATGTTACTCCTGGGTTAAAACCATTTTCTTATTGATATGTACTTGTCAACCGTTTCCCCTACGGACACGCAAAGAGGAGTTCCTCGACAAGAGTCGATTTCTTTGAGACTGATAACATTGCAAGAGAGTAAGTGGTGTTAACTTGATGTCGGCTTGAAAATTTCAATCCATTAATCATGCTCATGTGCCACCATCGAAGATCCCTTTGTCGCCACAGCGTTCAGAACGAGTTGAAAACAGCCTAATGTTGATTACATAAGGAAGAATAAAACAACCTTTGGCCAAACAATTTTATAAGGAATGTATAAAGTTGTTTTCTTCCGTCTCCAAAGCTGTTCTTTGACTTCAATACAATGGGTTTAATATTTGTTCTGTTTGCTGTCAGATTGTCACGATTAAACTTAAGCTCATTCTATCTTTCTGCCAATGAGCGGGTCGTACCTACTCGGATTTCACAGAAGTGCGATTTCAGCAGAGCTTACATTGGCCGACTTCTTCCGCAGCACGATCAGAGAATTTCCTCGGAACGGTGAGTTTCTTTCTTAAATTGGTATAGAATATGATGAGAACTAACTATTCTTAAAACAGTGCACGATCGAATGAAAGCAAGTGTCGCAGTAAGTAATCCTTTGTTTCCGTGCTCGGCTTTCCAATGCTGAACGTCCTTGGACATAACCACCACTGGGTTTATTTTCATGCTTTTCATTTCGACATCTTTTCACATTCAACTTGAAAACAGAGTATTCCATATAATCAGGCCATTTGCATCCTCTCAGCTTGCGCCAACTCCCAAAACTATCACAGTTCAGTTTCCCTTCAAGTGCTTTTATTTCGTTAATGCGTACCTCCCTCCTTTATTCTCATTTAATCAGCATGCACTTACGATTTGTTTAAAAGAAGTCATTCAATTCAACATTTGTAACGAAACAGTTGAGTTTTGTCTCACACACATATATTCAGTCTATAGGGTCAAACGTCAAGGATGGAATTTTATTGTTCAAACAAACTGATGGCTGATGTCAAGCTCTTTTTTTGATGATGATGATTTCATGATGAATGTGTCGTTTGTTCACAGTATGCGCTTAGGACTCCTGCAACAAAATTGCCATTGATGCCGAAATTAAACTCTCAGTGGAAAAAAGTGCAATTAGGCAACCAGGATATGCACAAAAGTTCTCCTCCTTAACTGGATGAAATCTGAAATGAATAATGATCATTAGGAAAAGGAGAAAAGTGGTTCAGTGGTAAAAAAAAAATACCGCTATGATCGCATAGACGATCCTTCCGTTAGTTTAGAAATTAAACTAGCTTTCTCTCTTATATCGTCTGAACAAAAATAGGTTCAAATTTGTCTTAATCACCGTAAAAACATACAGCAGCAGTGCTACGAAAGAGTACCTGTAAATTATGTACTTGAACACAGCATTGCCTTTACAATTTGCAATTGCTTGCTCAGGCAAGCACATCGGTGTCTGTTGCCAGGGTGAAAGTTGGAAAATACAACACTCCATTTTCGAAACAACATTAACATTACATAAAATATTTGGGAGTCCGATGGGGACGTTTCGGCGCGTCCCCATCTACGACTCGCAAATTAATATTTTAAAAATTAACCTTCAATACAAAAATCATTTGACTCACCGTTGGTTATATTGTACAATAAAGCAATAAAAATGCAACCGCTGCTTGCTCGTACTGAAAACGTTTGCAATTTCTTTCTCTTTTCAGCCTCTGTTTTAAGCAGGCATTGGCAATCAAGTGTCTTCGTCAGAGTGGCGCCTTGAGAATGAGGAGTCACATGATATCGTGCTTGCTCCTGTTGGTCATTGAAGGATTCCTTTTGGTGCAATGGTTAGTAGGGTTACGATAGTTGTTCCATTGTGAAGTTGTTCCTCAAAAGTGTATTCTGTCGGGAATGTAAACGTGAGATAGCAGGGCCCAGTTCTTGAAACCCAATTAAGCTAATTCTAGGTAAGAGTAAATTTTAATTGCTCTTTATTTACCTCTGAAGGAGGGTTTGCCATAAAAAAGAGGCTCAATGGGGTTATAAATTACAAAATTATTTTCCTTAAACCCTAATCTTGTGAACAATCTTCCTTTAACCGTAAATAAATAAAAATTAAAATTTCCACTGAAATCCAGGATTAGCTTAATCAGGCTTTCAACAACCGGACCCAAGAAAGTAGTTGTCGGTCTCGAAATTCTGGAAATACACTGAACGTACTGAAGCATATCAGAAGGGCACGAAAGTCTCCAGTAGACCAGCATAACACGACTCTCGGTGTCTTTTCCATGACCTTACAAAGTCCTGACTCCAAACACCTAATCACTGAGATGCCAAAATAGTACATAACAGCTTGTGCTTTACGGGAAACCGTCTGACACTGGCGCAAAATAGTCTCAATTTACACTGGACATGAATGATAGAGATTAGTTAAAGGGAAAACGAGGAGAACGAGTAAAACACAAATTACCAATTGGCCATGTGATGACTGGAATGTTGTTCCTTTCGAGGGAAGCCATGGAGAATGGGGCCGTGCGGGGTCAGAGAAGGGAGGAGAATTCTCGCCAACCACCATGTTTTTACCTACTATTGCTGAATACCGAGAAGTGTAATTCAAATCCTACTAGGATGAACCACACTAAACCCAAGCGTCTTTTCCTAACACTTGTTGCAAACTTCGTTCTGTAACGTTCCTTGTCTGTATCTGTTCAACAGCTCGAATGAGCCCTCAAGCAACGTCGAGCGACAAAAGGCAAGAGAAGGTAAGCAGAGACTGAAAAGAAAAAAAATTGTACTTTACTAGTAGCTGCCATTTCACTTAAAACGGAAACCAGCAAGTCATTGAAGCCGTTTATCCACCAACTCCTTAAGTTAGCAGTATTAATTACATACGTTTCTTTCGTAAGTCTTATAAAATGGTCTCAACAATATCAATTCCCTTTCGTGTCATCAACTTGAAGTTTGACGTAAAGAGGTTTGATTTAATCGCACGAATACCTCCTCTTACAGTCAGCAAAAATATAGTTTTACCTGTTTTCCTTTTCTTTCAGGCCAGGCCAATTGCATCGTTAGTTTGCCTCAGAAAGCATCCCAAGACTGCTTGCTTATCCGGGAGGAAGAGCTGAAGAAACAGAGAGAAATATTCCAGCTCACACAGCGGCCACCTTTTCCAATGCCGCTGGTAAACATGACCATTCTTCAACTTTCTGCTCACTACCAAAAGGATCCATTCGAGCGATCTCATTTCTTGGGATACGTAAGAATGCTACGGAAAAACAAGGCATTAGGGAAAAAGTGGACTGCGGAACACCCAAAGGAGATGACTGCGTTTCGAGAGTACGAAGACCTCTTCAGAACGTTCAGAAGCACCTTAAGCAGCAACATAACTGGGCATTACTATGAAAACTGGGCATTCAGAGATTTGGTAAAATGTAAACATTTCAATGGGGGTATTCATTAGTAAGGGTCCCTCACGGTTCTTGTAAGATAGCTAATTAACACGAGCAATTTGACCGTGTCCTCGAGAAGGAAATGGAAATCCATGGAAACAAGAGTAACTAAAAGACTCGTATTGGTTTTGCGCCTAGAGTGTCCGATTTGAGATCCCAATATCGGGATGTTCGAGATCTTGCTATGCCACCGCAACATTTCCTTGAAAAAGAAACCTCACTCATATTCGTCTCTCTCCAACCACAGCCCACATGTTCAAATCCTGAGTAAACTGATCCATATTTTGCAGAAACTTTTGAAGCCATTTGCATGGAAACCCTTAGAAAATGTTTACAAGATTTTGGTCCTTGGGTCTTGAGCCATATCTTTATTTTCTGTCAAGTTAAAATTTACACGGCTAGCGCCACTGCCTTTTGAACCACTGGGCCCAGATGAACAAATAGGGCCCGACGACAGCCTGTTGAAAGTGACCCGGTGACGAAACATCCCGTCCATGGGGAAGTGGAAATCGTCTCAGTTGCTTCAATCGACCAAAACTGAGATATACTCCAACCGGAAGGCCCATTGCAGCTCGAGTACAACGTTTAAACTAAAGTTTGCATGTTTTTTTTTTGCTATATTTCAGGCAAGTGCTTTAAAGTATCAACTTGTCACTGATGTTGAAGGCTTCAATGACATCGTCAAGGATTGGAGAGATGACGGCATCTTTGCCGAACAGAGACTGAGCGGAAACAACCCTATGGTTCTCAGAAGAGTAACAGAGAACTCGAGTAAGTGCAGTCAAGAAAAAAAAACCCAGAGAGTGAGAGAAGGGAATAAGGCCAGTATAGTAGAATCATAAAAGCTTAGTTTAAAAGGCGAAGTCACTTTCCCTTGACGTCTTCCTGAATGCCAAATCACGTGAACTCATCGGAGTTCACATGACATCGTACAAACACGCATGGGTTCTTTACAGATGTTCCGTGGAAACATACTTTCGTTTCTTTATCCAGTAAAAATTTCGTAACAGGATTTTCCAATCCCAAAGCCCGTACGAGTCGTTTACACCTCTATAACCTGTGTTCTTTCTTAGTATTGTACAAGGCTATTCCTAGCAAAATAAGAGTAACTTTGCACCTCCACAAATGGAGCGGCGTTGCGCAGTGGGTTGTCTTTGCCCAATGAACCTCTCTGGCATCAGGAGTGTGCTGAAGTAACAGCTCTTGACAGGCCCTTAACTTACATTCTTCCTCCTTTCTCTTAAGGCTCACTAATTGAGTTGCCCCTTTGATTGTGAACTTACAAACCTATACACAGAAGCATGTGCCCAAGAACGTAAAGGAACAGTCCCTACTAGATCGTCCAAAAATTAAATGGAAAATTAGTATATGGAGCTGAAGAGCGCCAGATTTTACTTTCTAAAAAAGTCTGAACTTTAAAATTGTCACCCTCTCTCTCCAAATTAACGGAGATCGATAATCAGGGTGTTATTAGGCATCCCTATCAGCCACAATTGTAATCACTTGATTGTGATGCCAATAGCATTCAACGAAAATTGATTTCAACAGTGTCGTGACCAGAAGCCCAGAATTCCAACATCCTTTGTTCCCCTAAATCCTTTTTATTCCAACGAGATAGGGTTTCTTCGGAGACAAACTGACATCTTTTTTCCTGTTTACGTGCAGCTGAACTGGGGTTGTCTTGGTCCGAGTTAAAGAAAACAATGAACCCAAATTACAACTGGGAATCTTCTGTCATGAAGGCGTCGGGAAATAACGAACCACTGAAAGAGGTTTGACATTTTACAACATGCTGACACTGCACAATAATCGTATTTTCTTATTTGAACAACACCTCCAGCGGCCACGCATCAATTGCCAGGGTCAATATGCGCCCTCATCATCCACCTACAATTTGGAAGCAGGCACTGATTCGACAACTTCTAGCCTAATAATAATAATAATAATAATAATAATAATAATAATAATAATAATAATAATAATAATAATAATAATACATTATTTATAAAGCACTATTAAATTACATTAAGAACAGGGATAAACCTAACAACAAAAACTAAATTAATAGCAAAGTAAAGGGGACAATTGCTAATTGAGCCGAGTTTCTTAATCATACTCCGACGAGTCTCCTACAGCTTAACAGGGAACCCAATCCTGTAGCTGGAACTCCTCAATGGGGACAGTTGAATTTATTCCGAGGCTCACTGAGTCGGAATAAAAAAGAAAGAAATTTTCTAAACCAGATCTTTTTTACTCGATATTAGGCTATAAGGAAAGGAAACGTGTACGCTCTCAGATACGAGGTCTTTGACGACTTGGTCTCATTTGCTGATGTAGTTGATCAAACTCCTGGTCGAACCATGTGGCCTCTCAAATCGCCAGTGGCTCTCTTCGCCATTAAATCCCAAAAAAGTGGGAAACGACTTCGTCCAGCAGCCATTCAGCTTGATTATAAACCAGGTAGGATGAACAGCGGACAATTTTTTTGTTCCATGCACCTTTATGAATTATACCATATATACACTGTAGCTAGCAAATAAATGGAGCGGCAGTGGTGTAGTCATTTTGAGTTGGACTTCAAATCTAGAGGTTGGGGGTTTGAAACCTGGCCCTATCGTATCGCTTTGTTTCTATAGAGAGAGAAAACTCCACTGCACGTCGTCTTTCATTCAAGTGTACAGAGGTAGCAAGGATTGCAAGTATTAAACGTCAATAAGCGTCATAAAGTGTCCCTTCACTCTTTGACTCAATATCACTTGTAATGAAGAAAACAGACAGTAAAGGTCATGAAGTGACCTCCTAACTTTTGCCCGCAAGATGACAAAAACAGGCGCCTAATCCCAAGCTAGCATATATTCCAGCCACAAACGTAAACCCTGTTACAAACAGGTATTTTAGGCTTAGAATTAACGGGACACTTCCTGACGATTGCCAAATTTAACGTGCACACATATAATCCCCGCCAATCTTGGACATAAGTGCAGACAGGTGTATAAATAAAGGTACCTTAGCCACTGTCAGTAGAAAAATGGCCGTAGAGCGTCAGGAAATGAAAAAAGCGAACTTCGTTTAATTCTTGAGAGTCACCATGTTATGATGGGGGGGAGGAAAGGCTGAGGAAACCGGACAGAAGGAGACGTACATGAAAGCAGGTTTATCATGAACATTTGTTTTGCTACTCTGTAGATGCTCCTGTGTTTTCCCCTCGTGATGGCGATTATTGGACGTTGGCCAAATGGATTGTACAGGCAACGGATTACGCGCACGGCCAGATGGTGGAACATCTTTTGAAGGTCGGGAGACAAAGCTATTCCTTTTATCATGCAAACGCTCTTCCTTCTTTTGTTTTCCTCGTAAGTTTGCATACCCATAGATATAGTTGAAAACAGCATGTCTGCAACAGTCCCAAGGAAGGTCCAAATTCCATCAAGTTGCGTACTTTCGATCGTCCTTAAATTTCATTCATTTTCAGGTTCATCTTCTAATGGAGCCTTTCTGTGTAGTTTTGTATCGTCACCTTTCCTCTAAGCACCCGCTGAACCAAATCCTCAAGTATCACTGCAGAGGGCTCCTTACAACAAACACGATTGGGTCCCCTTCACTGATCAAACCTGATGGCTACATGGATATACTCACTGCAATGGGGTACAAAGGCACAATACAGCTAATTCGACGCGCCTACAAAAAACTAACTTGGAAAGATGTAGATTTCCATAGTGATATGAAGGTATTAAAAGCATGCTTATTTTTTATCACGCTTGATCCAAATGGTATTTTCTTTCCCCAATAAGTTGCCATTCCACGTGCAAGGCAATGTGGAAATATGGAACTACAAGGGTAAGATCTATTTCTACAGCTCCAGAGAGAACTGCCATCATCGACAAAAGCTGTTGGGAGAAACCATCGATTTCCCCCCTTTCTGGCAGTGAGAAATCAAGTAGGAAACAAAACTGAAATCTTCTTAGAGGTTCTAGCAAAGTTCTAAGCAAAAACTGAAAGGAGGGAAACATAATTTCTTCTTCTTTAATTTGAAGATCTCACAATGTTTATCCCGATATTTTAGTAGGAATGACATTTCAATTGTCACACTTTTTTAAACAGAAGCGTGGCCTGGATGACAAGAAGATGCTTCCAAATTTTCCCTACCGAGATGACTGTGCATTCTTGTTGATGGCAATCGAAAGAATGGTGCAGGATTATGTTAACAAGTCAGTACATGTTAGCTATGCTTTTAATAGGTATCAAATATGAAGCCTCATAATAAATTTTCCCGTAATCGTGACCACACTTCACACAACGGCACCAAACATTTCGTTTCGCGTGTCGTGTTCTAAGATACTGACCATCCCAAACCTGAAAATTATAGTTTGATTTAACTTTCCAATTGCTTCTGTGCTAGAGTTATTTTCTGCTTTCTACTGTGACCAACAAAACTGGTTATGTTTTCTTCGGTTTCAGCTACTACAGAAGCAATGATGCAGTTAAGGAAGACAACGAATTACAAGCGTTTGTTAATGAGTTGGCCATAAATGGATCTGGCCCAGATGGAGGGAATGGAAAGGTGATTAAACTATTAGCACACTTTGGAGGCGCCAACGACACTCTTTCTCCCTATGCATGCGAGCAAAGTTTAAGGTACTTTTTTTACACCCGTAGCAAGGCCGCTAACCTAGAACCACAAGTCCAAATCGTTTCCACATGTGTCCGGAGGTGCACCTAATCACATGAACGATCTTTTCGGGACTTCACACCCCAACGTCAATACCATGCAGCCTACAATTAGGCTAGGACCGTACGAAAAGCTCCGGTGTTGTTGGTGCTGCTACACATAACTACTTTAAAACACAAAGATATCTTCGAAGACGGTATTATTTAAAGCTGGGAGATTGACGGTCGTGTGGGAAAGTAACTGAACCCAAGAGGAAGAGCAACCAGTTCTCAAATTACAAAGCTTGGTGCAATTGAATTCAAGGGCACCGAAAACAAATCCAACCAGGGCGGAATTTGAATCTGGAAATCCCGCGTCCGCATGAGAATAGCCCAATGCCTGGCCATTGTGTTATTCTGCCTTTTATGTCGAAAAAGATTCTGGCAGGAAAAGCAAATTTGAATATTTGGGCAAATTTTTGAGTGATGGATTCCGTATGGTCTGCTCTGTAATGGCATGCATTTGGCGAACCCGTCTGGTCTCATTTTTGCCTCAACATATAATATCTCCCGGTGTCACCAAAATGAAATGTCTTATGGAGCTGTTACGATCCAGTAATGATCCAGAAATAGTACAGGATTCCTTTTATTACAAGTGGCTTGATATAACAATCTGGGGGAAACTCTTCCTGATGAACTCGACGAGTAACTGCGATTGTCTCTTGTTTCGTTAGATCAAAGACTTCCCAGCCGTGTTAAACACCAAGGAAGAGGTTATAGACGTGGTAACCAAAATGATCTGGGTACTGAGCGTGAAACATTCAGCTGTCAATTATCCAAGTGGCGATTATGGGGCTTTCACACCTATCTTACCCACCAAGGTCTACAACGACACACGAATACCACCTGGACAAACTTCCGTCTTCAATTTGCCAAATACCTACATATCAGTTGTAAGTGACTTTGCCAAGACATTCTTGCTCAATGAAACGGCACAGTTCTAGCTCCAACCTTTAACTAAACCTAACTCGATGGTGATATGCTAGCAGTTGTGGCGGCAGATATAATTGTTGTTGCTTTGGCTGTTGTTTTTCTTGGCTCTTGTCTTCCACCTCATCAAGAACGAATCATTCGTTCTTGTGAAGTGAAAAATAAGGCTGAATTGAGAAGAGTTATTTTTTGAGATATACCTCTCGAAAGACCACCCGAACAACAAAGTTGACCTTCATCATGACGACCCTGAGTCCGGGAAGCGAACCCGGCGCACACTGTGAGAGGAAAGCACCCTAATCAATGCACCAGCTTTAGTCCCATGAGGCTAGGTGCATGCATATCCTTCACATAAAATGGCAGTGAGTTTTGTGAGATACAACGCATGGATTTCATTAAAAGCATCCTCTTTTTTTTTCTAGGCACAGATCGAGGTTGCCATGAATGTGGGCTTGTACCATTACGATACGTTGTTCGACTACTACAGTGAGCTTACCGACCCTTTTGCATCTCAGATTTTACGCTTTTATCACGATTATTTCAAGTTCGCTATAACTCCGCGTCTAAGATATAGGAACCGACGCAGATTAAATTTTTCTCGCCTGAGCTATCCCTACATGCAATATCCATGGGTACCAAACAGCATCCAAACATAAACTGACAAATAAGGGCAAACGATGCAGCTCACCCAGCAATCTAGGAATTAGTCACAGGCACTGGAATCTTCTAAATAATATGTTCATAGTTTAAACTAATCGTCTGATAAGAAGGCGTTTGTAATAAAAGTAATAAAGGCTTCATATTTATGATTGTTTTGTCGTATCTGTGTATATGAAGTTACCTTAGTAGAATTCAGCGTTATTGGCTCTGGGTTTGAAGACTTAATGCATGGTGGACAACACTAGCCTCCCGGTAAGACCATGATCGTTTGCTCAACGGAAAAAGATAACGTACCAGACCTAAAAAGAGAAAAAAGAGAGAATAGCTGGAAAAGTCGATCTTCTGAGGTGGCAGTGACGAATTGCTCCAAAATGATTTTCCCCAAATCGTTCATTTGAATAGTCGAAAAATGGCAAGGTGGATACACCTTACACCACCCTGTGCTGTGGCCTTCACCAAACGCATGCGCACAACTATATCAACCGAACATGTATCACGCCACCATGGTCGGCTGTTTCGGCCCCATTCCCTAATTCTTTGGGGATCATTTCGGGGTTGGGATCATTTCGGGGTCAATTTGGAGATCTTTTCAGGGTTGGGGATCATTTCGGGGGCTGTACAGGCCTCATCAGCACGACATGGCTGAAAATTGTGGTCCTCTTTCATTTTAAGGGCCGACACATATTTCTCTTTTAATGTAAACAACATTTGATGCAACATTTGCTCTAAGAGCAAAAAGAGATAAAATAGATAATTAAAATAGGGTAATTGCTCATCATGGCTTCCAGAATATTGTAACGATTGTTGCTTGGCAACGGGTGAAGGAACAGCCAAAAAGATTTTCAGAGTTAAATGTTGGAATGTAACCCACGGCATGTGTAACGCTGGTCGGATGCTTTAACCATGGAGTTATGATGAGCTACGCAGGCCCGTAGCCAGAACAATTCTCCAACGGAAGTATCATTTTAAAGGATGCGCTAGAATCGAATTTTACAAATTGCTAGCACTATATCATGCAGACTAAAATCGATTGTAGAATAGCATCGTCGTACGTGGAATGATTCAAAACGTAGAAGGCGTAGATTCATTTACCAATTTTTTTTGTTGCATTGTTGAAACTAATTGCGACTAAATCTACTAAATACATACCCAAAAAACAAACAAACAAAACCAAAAAAGAAAACAGGGGATTTCAACCGAGACGAGTGCCCCGGTTCGCCTCATGGCCCTGCTGCGAGAACTCGTGGTGATCTGCGTCGCTTGGATAGGTTCTTACACACAACAGTGTGCCACCAGTACTGCTCGCTTTACATTGGAATTTTCATTCAACGTTGGAGCGTATGAAAAATGGAAAGTCGTAGAATGTGCCTGGAACTATGAAAATCTTTTCCGTTATTCTTTCACCGGTTGCCATCCAACTTCCATTACTATAGCTTTTGTTGCTCAATGATATGGTAATAAGTGGCCCCGTATTCTACAGCTTAGCCTAAAAAGGGATTGAGAAATATAGCTTTACATCTGCATAATTATTTGAGAAGTCAAACACCTACCTGGAAGTCATGGTGGCTGCTTGAAACAATTGACGAGCGAGGAAGGATTGGTACTGTCATAGTTTCCGCTGAACAACTGATTGCATAAGCATATCCAAGATGGCTAACGAAGACGAAGGAGGATATCGTTGGCTAAGTCAGTATGAAAGGACTTGGTATGTATCACAGGGCAAGATTTGTGGTAATTTTTGGTAGATCTTATATCTTTGTGGCTAAATTCAGAGGATCGTGCGCTGCTACATAAAAATTAAAAATGACGTGCCTCGTTCTTTCAAATACGACGCAGCTCTTGTTACAATGTGTTATTTATTACATTGGAAAATTTGTGTCTTTATCCTTCCTGATAAAGGAATAAAATTCCACACAGGACTTCATTAAACACCAACAGAGATGCCAGCCTCTGGTGATCTAAAATCTGGAGATTTTTCTTTTATAACACCCCCCCCCCCCCCCCCCCCC
>BLAZ01000183.1:2574688-2585891 GCA_014633955.1 Acropora tenuis | reverse complement strand
CTGAAAACGAAGAAAGCATTTGTTTGGTTTCCTTCAACATGTGGTTTTGTGATTAAAAGGTTGCTTAACCTAAAAAAATTCCCCAAGAAACGGCGAGGTGTGTTTAAAAGAAACCGAAATTGTTGTGATAAGTGTACATTTGCAGACAGGACGTTACCTTACAGTGGTAAAAAGGTTCAAAGTCGCTTTTATCCGGGAGATTTGGTTACCCGTACGGGAGACCGGGATATTCGTTCTGTATCCGGGAGAGTTGGCATTTATGCACCAATAGGACCCAACAGACACCCCCACCCTCCACCCCTTAATTAGACTTTCCCTACCCTTTGGCTTAGGTGGCCTATTGGTGAGAAGCACAGTGTACAGGAAAAAGCTTGCAGCAGACCTAAAATCCACCAATCCTCTTTCTGCCTGAGAGTGTAAAGCAGCATCTTCCTTTTTCTGCATAATAAGGTTAATGTACCTATCAATGTTAAACCTCAGGAGGAGGGACAGTCAGGGATGGGGTGGGGATTTTGACATTATTTTCTGTTTAAAAAAATTCAAATTCTCCATCCCTGGGACAAAATAAGTGGTCAAAATTTCCACCTGGGGGCAAGTGAAGGTGGTCAATGTCCTATTTATGATCAAAATCTCTACCCTGGAGACAGACCTCAAAAAAAAATTCAGGTGTTTAGTCTGACCCACCCCACCACTGGCTTAACATTGAAAACTGAAAAGCAAAGACTTCCAAACCTAATCTGTCATTTCCTTACTCAACATCAACATCCACCCACCTCAAATCCTTTTCCTGCCTTAATCCTTAATGGTAATTTTATCTGAACCTTATGAATGATTTCCAAACTTGCACTGGAAGGTTAAATGAGTTATTATGTTATTGTCATTTTAGGGAGGTTATCCAAGAGGATGCAGAAGGATCCCTTCAAACAGTGGTTGATGAAATATCACACAGAACCAAAAGAAGAAGGTAATGAGGTTTATTATTTTAATGTCCAAACCTGACCAATTAAATTGACAGTGTCATGCCATTTGAGTGGAGGTTCCATTTGGTTAAAAATGCTTTAGAATGATGCAAATGAAAATGCTTAAGTTTCCCTCACATCAACTTTTTTAGTACACTGAAGTCAATTTTTGTCATAATGAAAAGGATGGATACCGATTGACAGGATCAACTTTGGAGGGCATAGTTATATTCTGAAAATCCCAAAGATTTTAATGTGGAAAGCTTTTCCTGGCAAAATTCATTTGATATTCCCGTTTTGGTTTATGAGGAATGTTTTTGTTTTTCAACCAGTTAAAAAAAAAAAAACAGCACAATTTCTTTGACCATGCTCCTTTTATAAAAGCAGTTCTCTTTTGCTGTATATAGCTTGAAATTACATTAACCTCAATGATTTTATTAAGCATATGTTTGCATTCTTTTATAGAATCATGGGTAGAAGTGGGAATATTCGACTTGGGATGGTAAGAGCACAAGCCTTTGACTCAAATCACTAGAATAAAATGTCTTTCAAAATTTTAGGTAGGAGATTGTTGAAATCCTTAAAATGCTTTAAAAGTAATCATGTCTTCCAATTGCAGATGCGTCATTTGTTTATTGTTGTGGATATGTCTCGAGCCATGGAAGAAGCTGACCTCAAACCTTCTCGTCTTGCTTGTTCTGTCAAGGTACAGTTTGGCATGATAACGAAAAAGTATGTTAGATTGCTAAATTTTTCCTAGCTCTTCATAGCACTTTTTGTCCAGACATATTAATTAATAAGACATATTTTTGGTTTGCATCTTTTGCATTGCAAATCAAGAAATTAACAGCGTACAAGTTGGACTCTCCTCCAATAGGTTTACTTTTATTTTAAGAATATGTGTTGATCTAAGGGCATGGTGAGTAATATTAAATTTTATCTATGTGTTTGTTATTTTTTCAGCTGTTGGAAGACTTCATCTCTGAGTACTTTGATCAAAATCCAATCTCACAGGTTGAACTATAGTTTGATTCCAATTCCATAATCCTTCTCTATGGTAAAAATCATCCTTTGGTAGATGATAGCCATTCAAATTTTGCATTCATACAAGAATGCCTTTCTCTTTGCACATATTAAACAAGTGCTACTTATAAGTAACAGTGGGTGACTTACTAAGGCTCCATGGTATGTATTCTAAATTGTTCATAAGTTATTTTTCTTAATCGCTCTAATTCTGTATTGTTAGTATAATATTGCCCAGACCAAACATAATGGTAGGTCTATTCTCTCTTGGCTGGAAGCTGACATAGGATACCTTATTCTTTTATGCTGATGCCTCTAGGTTGGACTTATTGTAACCAGGAACAAGAGAGCTGAGAAAATTACTGAACTAAGTGGTAAGATGTCCCCTAGCCTTTCCTCCTTTCTCTTGCACAACATCTTCTACGTTACTGTGGAGGTCATATATTGAAGAACATCTTACTGCATTTCTCTGCTTATAACAAACATGTTCGTGGCCTTCTCCTTAAAAATTGTGTTTTATTTTCCACACAAGCACAGAAATAGTCAAAGTTGACCAAAGTAGCATTCAATTTTTTTTTATTTTTCTGGCTTGCAGGAGGTAAGAATCATTGTCTTAAATGACTTAATGACTGAGATGACACCAGAAACTTTGCACTTTTCTGTTTTCAAGAAAAAACCCAAAGCTGCTTTCCTTCTTCAATAAAGGACTGGTGTTACTCATGAAAATTCTTGCTGGAAAGCAGCAGAACATACATGTCCTTATAGTGGAGATGCTCTTTATTTTTTGTCAAAAATTCAACACGATAAGGATATTGGAATTGTCAGGTGTGGGATATTTCACCATTTCCTTTTAATTTAAATTGTATAGCATTGTTATGTACCAAAAATAAGTTCATTTGCATTTGCATCCGACCAAATTGCATTGTTGTTTATTTCTCAACTCCACAGGGAACCCACAGCTTCACATTGGTTGCCTCCAGAAAGCTGCTATCAAAGCGTGTACAGGGGAACCCTCTTTACAAAATGCAATTGATTCTGCTGTTCGGTCATTGCGGTAAGATAGTTGTGTTGTAAAAGGTCAAGCTTAAGTGGTAGTATTTTGTTGTCCAATACTGCTGTTTGCAAGTTTTACGCCCGCTGGATTCAAAGGAATTAATTAACTTGTGTTGTACTTGACAGACACATGCCTGGTCATGCCAGTCGAGAAATACTCATTCTGTTTGGTAGTCTAACCTCGTGCGATCCAGGTGACATTCAGGAGACTGTTCAGGTGCAATAAATACTTTGTATAGGTAATCACATGATTTCGAGTGCAATTTGGAATAAATAAGCACGAGTAAATTTTTTAAAGACTAACAAAATTGCACGAGCCCGTGGGGCGAGTGCAATTTGGGGTCTTTAAAAAATTTACAAGTGCTTATTTATTCCAAATTGCACGAGAAAAATCATGTGATTACTTGTTAATGATATACATGCAAAAATTTCGAGATGGTTAAGCAGAAGAAACTCACGCGTATCACGCAATCAGGGGAGAATTACGCCATCAATTGCGTCATCAATTGCGTCATTCAGGGCGTGCGCTTGATTTGAAAGCAAAAGATTGGATTGGCCATATGTGAGTTTCTTTGATCATTGACCAATCAGAATGCTTGGTTTGTTTCCTCTTTTTGCGCTGAATTAACTCTTTTCTGCACTGTTAAAAAAAAAACTGCGCTGCTCTTAACCAATCAGAATGGAGAAACTTTTTGATGTATGTAGTCCTATTACATATACTAATCACCGCTACTGATTTGGAAATTTCACCTGTTTAACACCAAATTATTGTTTGCCCTGGAGAAAACTTCACCCTGCGTTATTTATAACTATTAAGTGCAGTTCTTCCCGGTACTGAAATAAAAAATGTATAAGTGAATGAAGTTACAATATATTAAAGGTTTTTTTGTCACTGAAACTGACAATTTTTTGAGTCGATGAAAGTAAGAGAAAAGACTAGAAAACTATTCCTCTATTCAAAAACCTGAATTCGATGGTTGTGTAAATCAGTTACAATTATTCTACCATCGCTACGAATTGCTGTGGAGATTGGCTGATTGAACTTTCCTTTTTCTCTGCCAGATGCTCCAAACTTTGTTACAAACTCTCCGTTGAGTTTAAGCAGCTGCACTCGGTGATTCATTGAATCACAAACCAACAGATGCCCTGCTCTGTCCATAGACAGACAGCGAGGGTGATCAAAGTCTCCGTCCCCAGCACCCCTCCTCCCAAATTTATAAAGAAACTTGCCTTGTTTATCAAAAACTTTCATACAATGATCTCCATTGTCTGATACAATAAAATACTTGTCGTGTTGGATACAGTGAATGGGATGGATGAAAGAACCTTCATTGCCGATTCTGCGCAAAAAACGACCATCAAGTGTAAAGATCTTGATTGATTTGTTATTAGAATCAGCGACAATAATGTTGCCATCGCTGTCAATTGAGAGCCCATGAGGACCATCAAGCTGGTGATTCAATTTTCCTTTTCCTCCAAACTGAGCAAGATAGTGTCCCTGATCATCAAAGATTTGAAGTTGGTGGTTATTACTGTCAGACACTATAATGTTATTATTATAAAAAGCTATCCCAGCAGGAAATTTGAACTGTTCCCGTTGATTTCCTTCTCTACCAAACGATCTTAAGTGAGTTCCATCTATTGCAAACGTCTGTATCCGATGGTTAAAACGATCAGTTACTGCAATCTCGTCTTTGTCATTCACTGCAATCCCCCAAGGCCCTGGAATTATTCCATCAGCTGAACCTTGTTTTCCAAAGGATAACAAGGGTTTGAACCGTCTGGGTTTGAGTTCAGTTTTGAAGGGACTGCCACGTAGATGTTGTCCATTAACTTTCACTGATGCTCGACATGTTCCGGTTTCTTTGGCAAAGTAGATGATCTTATAGCTGCCATCTTTGTTGTCGTGGATTTGCGGTTTGGTGGAACAGTCAATTCCTTCATTATTTCTCATCTCCATTGTTACGCGGTCATTTTGATGGTAGACTTGTTCCCGGAGAATGTTCCGTGTTATGACAACAATCTCGGCCATAAATCCAACAGTTCCTATGCTGATCCCTTTTCCCTCAACCGTAGATTCTTTCGGGCTAGTTTTTCTTTTGAAAAAGCCCAATGGTTTAGTGTGAACGTCATTAAGCAATTTTTCATTTCTTTCAAACACAAAATCATGTTCGCCGTCAAGGTCAACTGCGTCGTCTTGTTCGCCTTCCTCCCGAAGTAGTTGGTCTAGAAATTCATTTGGCTGCATGATTTGCGAGCTTGTGCTTCGCTTTAATATCATGTCGCTTTTTTCGATTACTGTTTGGTCCTTTTTCATTTCTTCTTCAATTTCGTGCCTTTTTTTTCCTAGTCGCTCCAGGCACTGTTTTGCTTTCTTTTCTATCTCATCAAAGATTTCGTCCCTTTTCGCTTTAATGGCTGCAATGAGATTGTCAGTGAACTGCTGTACATCGCTTTTTACGCCCTTGGCTTCTTTTTGAACTTGAATACAGTTTACATCAAGTTTGGTGATTCTTGACACCTTTTTCTTCGCTTTTCGTTTCTTTGATTCAATCGCTCTAGTTATTCTCAACTTTTGTTCTTTTGCAGCGTCTTCTAAAGCAATCTTAGTGTGACCTTCATGGTGTATCAAGGCACACGAGTTACATATTGTTGTTTTGCAAACCTGACAGAAGAACTTTAATTTCTTCTCGTGTTCTGCACAAAATGTTGGCTGCTTGAGAATGTTCTCAAAGTCTTCATCTCGAAAATCTTTCAAAGCCAACGCGTGGTGTTCTTTATAGGCTCTTATTCTGTTATGCAAAGGAAGGCAGTCATCGCACCAGAACGAACAACAAGTGAAGCAGTAGGCAGATTCTTGTATTGTTTTCTCGCAATTTCCACACTTGACGCCACTCGTTTTGCACTCTGTGACGGGCAAAGCATCCAACAAACTGTTTAGGCGAAAGTTTGTGGGCAAAGTGTTGAGATCCCCGTTTCCAGGGATAGGAAACTGTCGACGACACTCGGGACATAAAATAATGCCTCGAATTTCACTCGTTGTTTGAATTGTTTGAAGACAGTGAAGGCAAAAACTGTGCAAACAAGGAAGCAGTTTTGGTGTAGTGAACCTGTTGGTACACACGGGACAGCATACGTGTTCGTAAATGTTATCCAGAAAGGTTTTGATATCCATGATAAATACGGGAAGAGATTTTAAATGTTTCAAGCGCAAAGGATATTTGTTACTTTTGGTCTGCTTTTCTCCACCAATCAAAACGCTAAACATTGTCACGCTTCAAATTAATTTCGTAAACACTTGGAGGGGCGCTTTTACTTGATAACGAGCTCTTAATTCGCGTTAAATAATTTTTACCTCTTGAAGTTAGGCAAAGAAGCACTAACTCGGAGTGTACATATATCTTGCTTAACGGAGTCTTGTGAGTTTTACTCTATGAATGTTTCATTGACATAGCAAGCTGTCATATCAAATTTGACCAAAGAAATATATTTGCATTGAGTTCAAATGCTCATTCCACTTATATTGGGTTCGTGTTTCATGTGAACCGATGCGATTGTTCAATGGGGGCATCTTTGGTTAAAAATTTACCTTTCTTATTATTTTTTTGCATTAGCATTATTCATGTAATTCTTTCTTTCTTTTTTTGTAAGGATCTTGTTCATTTAAGTATCTTGCTATCAGTTTTGGATGATGTCATATTTAAGCAATTATCTAACTTTGACCAGAACTGTCCGATTATTAATGATTTAGGTTTTCAACTTGTTGATTACCGTAAATAATAATAATAACCGCCGCACCTAGGCCCAACCAACTTAATAAGCTCCCCCCCCCCTCGAATAAGCGTTCCCCCTCCATCCTAGAATAAGCGCCCCACCACGATTAAGCGCATCGGCACTAATTCGAGTGGAAACAAATAGCCCCCTCTTCGCCTTTTATCATTTTTTGAGATATGAGACTGTTCAAATCTGAAGTTTTATTTTCGGAAAACCATTGAAGCAGTTCTATAAATGTTTGTATTTATCCTTTTTCTTGGTAATTTCAGCGTCCATGACTTGTGCATATCTCTTGTTTAAAGTGTATACGGAAATTTTGCTGGAATGTCTTTCTTTTACTGCTATGAGTTCTTGTTTTTCCTTTATTTTTATACTAGTTAAATAATAACTTTTTTACATCTGTAGTACGTGACTCAATTCATTCTCTGAACGTTATAATTTTTGATGCACTTGTTTTAAATTAGCGCCGCACCCCGAATAAGGGAATAAAAAGTGGAAATATTAATCAAGTGAGTCGAAGTGTACCCCCAAGTTCGGTACAGCTTAAAGGCTTCAGATTGGCTAACTAGTCTTGCATTCCAACGGTCTGCTTTTTGAGCCAACTTGTGTATGCGGCCAAGAAACTTTCAAAATGCATTTCCTTTTGTAAATTTAACCGTTGTTGTCAACGGATTATCCTGTTGAAAGGACTATTTTGACCACCGTGTCTCTTATGACTTTTGAATTGGGTGAAATGATTGGCACAATTCAATATTGAGTTTCAATCGGAGTGCCCCTCCCCCGTGCAAAATATCCACTCTGCAACGTATGATCTCTCACTTGGGACGTCTTTACGATTCAGTTGTTTATTGTCATTGTTATTATTCTATCACTGATGAAATGTAGTTGAATGAAAGAAGGGTGGAGAAAAATTATTTAAATGTTTCTTCACTTCAGCGGAGGCAGAGATCGTAAACCTTGCTCTAGTTTTGATTACAAAAAAAGCAGTTGTCAGACATCGTAATGTAGCCTTTACTTCTTCCTGGTGTAATTTTTAGAACCTTCAACGACAGAACATCAGGTGTTCCATAATTGGCCTGGCAGCTGAAGTGCGAGTTTGCAGAACAATTTGTTCTGAAACGCAGGGTGAGTTTTTTGTGCAAGTAAGTTCTCCACCTTATCGCGGGTTAACGAGTTTCACACCTTTGGCAACTCGGCTTAGTAGGTGAAGTATGATAATGCACAAATGACCATGGCCCTTAGGAAGTCTGTCGATCACAAATTACCGTAATCTAGGGCGTTTAACATTCGTCAGAACTGGTCAGCCAGTCGACAAATGCAGCACATCATTGCTGCCGAATTGAGAGATGCTTCTGGCAAAACAATTCCCGCTCTTCAAGGATGGCCACGAGCAGCTCTCTCGCTTCGGCAGTGCTGGCGGGTGACGGGTTTATTTGCGGGTTACGGGTTTATTTTACGGGTTTATTTGCGGACAGACCGACCCTGCCAACCAGTTCTGGCAAATGGTAAGCTCCCCAAGTCAGTATACCTCTCAGCATGTCATTCTCAGGACTTTAGCTCTGCACTGAAATGATCATTTTCTATCAGGTTTTGATTGGACTACAGATTTGGAACTGATGTTAAGAGTCTGACAAACGTTCCTGCTTGTTTCATCAGGTAGTTATGGCGTGATTTTAGATGAAAGACACTACCGAGACTTGTTAATGCAACACGTTGTACCTCCTGTGGCCAAAGTAAGTAGTATAGTATTGGAGAAGTTAGCAAGATCCTATTGGAACATGCAAACCTGAGGATTTTATAAGAATTCACGTTTACATGACTTTGTGATGTTGACAACAAGTGTTTTATTTCAGGCCGACACGGAAGCTGCACTAATACGAATGGGTAAGGTCTGATGCTGATCATTAGTAATGTTACTGTGGATAGCTTGCTTTCTTGAGTAAGAAGTATTGTGAGACGATTTACTCTCCCTCCTTGAAGGAAGCAGATTTTCAATGTCGTTAGGGCAAAATATCATTTGCATGCAGCTTCCTCTGGGTAAACTGCGATCGTTTTGTCAGCTGCATTTGCCTTCAGGGATACTAAATATCGAGCGACTTGACAAGGCTTAAAAAGATAACGAAGCTAACGTTTCGAGCGTTATCTCTTTGTCAAAGCGTAGTGTTTGAATATAAAATTTCGTGTTCCGTCTCACCCCGGATGCTTTATCACCGTTTCTTGCCGGAGAACTGAACCTTTCGTGCATTTGTCTTCAATCAGTTAGGTAACCCGGAACTCCGAATTGAACTCCGTCACGTTTTGTCAATAGCCAATGGCTACCGCTCTGTAAGGATTTTGTGGCGTGTCTATTCAAACTACCATTGAGACAAACAATGCGGTCTATCACGGAGAGCATAAGCTGCGTGAAAACTCCCTATTTGTTCGTTACCTGTCTGATATATTTATTGCATATTTTTACGCAGGATTCCCTCAGCATCTTTCAAGCGGTCCACCATCCATGTGCATGTGGTAAATCTATTCTTACTTCAATTGTTTTTGTTTACGTCTCAATTACTTTTTTTTAGCAACAGTCTGTGTTCGTACAAAGTTCTGCTTTCATGATGACCAACAATAATTATCCTATATTAAGAGTTTGCAAGGACTAGCCCCGGCACATGTTTGAAATCTAAATGATTCTTTTCCGTTTGCGGTAAGAACGAGCGAGGACAGATATCGTTGTAAAATTTGTTCCAAAGAATATTACCTTGCAATTAACCCGATGTAGATAGCTTTTTAAGCTTGAAAATGTCCAAGGCCAACATTCTGAAGTTGTTCTTTCGTAACTCAAGAAGCCATTTTAAATAAGAAAGTGTTGAAGGTTATATCACACCATATGAGATTACCTTCTTCAAAATATCGTAACATTTCATGACCTTTCACCGTTGAATGAGCTCCCCTCTTAGTACTGTTCCTTCTTCCACGATTCGTGCACTCAGTCGACTTCCTTTTTGATTTTTGTTTATTCCTTTAGCCATTTGGATGACAGTGGAGGTGTAAAAGGTTTCGGAACGTCAGGCTACTTTTGTCCTCAGGTGCGTTCATATTTCCCCTAGAACTTCTTGTCTCATCCCTCAACAATGAGTGGACTTTTCCTTATTAATACCTCATTAATAATTAATGAGCGTGGCAAAATGGCGTGTTTCGTATCTGTTACAACGATAACCAATTGAGGAATTTCACACCAATATTATTCACAAGTTTCGACCGAATTGTTAGTCTTAGCATGAGTTGTCCTTGTTTGCTATTTCAGTGTAAAAGCAAGTACTGCGATTTACCTGTAGAATGTAAAGTTTGTGGTGAGTGTGACAGTTTCCTTACTTCGTCGTACGAACCAATTCTCTGCATAGATTTCCCTCAGTAATTTCCGCACTTTCTGTCCACAACATACATCGGAAGGCCTCATATTCTGTAGCGGATTTCCTTTTGTGCATGAAAAAGAACAAGAAGGAGAAATCAGCTCGCTCTTTCTGTCCGTAATATGCCAATTTCGTTTCTAATCCCTGGCTCATGGTACATACATTGCGTGTGTCGCATTTTCATTTTAGGATAGAAGACAGAAGTTAGTGTAAATCCATAGCATTAATCAAGTCAATGAATCTCAAAAGCTTTGCCTAAGAGTTTTCTGATTTCCCCTCAAAAATTAATACGGCAATACCAACACAAATGATTCAGGTCCGAACCTTTACTCAGACCTCAGACCTTAGAAACAAGAAGGTGAACGTAGCCTACGATGTCAGGCGAAGTTTGCTTCAGCCTTCTCTAAGCTTGCTTGATGAATTCGACGTCGAGTGTATTGAAAAGAGTCTTGCTTCTTTCTGCTCACAGGTCTAACATTAGTATCGGCTCCTCATCTCGCTCGTTCTTATCAGCACCTCTTCCCGCTAGCTCAGTTTACGGAAATAGATTTGACAGTTGTGGAGTATGAACAGCACCAAAGGTAGGATGAGATATCAGCAAAAACATGGTAGTTATACGCAAACACGGTCTTAAAGCCGACCAGATTTGTTGGTTTGGGGATCTCGGGTATGAGCTGGGGGCCATGGCCAGAAATCTCGGACACGCACGCGCAGATGATACAGCCAACGAGACTAAAAACGTGTCACACAACAGCTTCAATTATAGAGAACTAAATATAAAAACATTTAAAATATCGCTTACCGCAGGGCTCGAAATTGCGTTTAATACAGTCGCATTTGCGACTAAAATTTTTCCCTTTGCGACTAAAATATCTGGAGAAGTCGCAAATTAGCGACTTATTTTTACGTCTGCTCTTTCGAAACAAAAGGGTTACCAGTTGCCAATTTGCTGCTACTTTAATAAAATAAAGAAAGAAATAAAATTGTTTTGTTTCTTGC